>CAHIKZ030000854.1:1320000-1342500 GCA_903632075.3 Acanthosepion pharaonis | reverse complement strand
GACATTTTTGATATTTTCTTTGAGTGCCAGAGGATAGAATTTCGACACTTCAGTTATTTTAAGCTGGAAAGCCGTAGGACATTCAGCAGAAAACATTATCTCACAAATAAAAAAGAGAAAGAAAGAAAGAAAGAAAAAGGAAAAAGAATGATTAAGAAAGAAAAGAACAACAAATAAAAAAAATAACATTTAAAAATAATAATCTTTTTCTTTTTTTTTTTTTTTTTTTTGAAAAAATTTGAACTTTCAATCTCTTTTCTACCAACTACCTCTGCCGTCTGGAGTAGTCATTCCGGCTGGAATTTGGCAGCTTATATATTAACCCTGTCAGTTCAAACAAACATTCCATCGGGAATGTTTTTTTTTTTATATTAAATTATTTAATATGCTGGATTTCGTGAAGCGTAGAGTGTAACGGGTATCGATACAGAAAGAATGTGCGGCAATCAGGTTTATGCCATCAGGTTGGTTGTTCGGTAGTAGTACAAACTGGCCCTGCATGCACAAATGGTTAGGATCACTTATTAAGACAAGCAACTGCATTAAGAAAAAAAAAAGAATATATATGTGAATACCTGTAATCAGAAACCATTTCGTTCTTTCTTTCTTTCTTTCTTTCTTTCTTTTTCTTCTTCTTCTTCTTCTTCTTCTTCTTATTATTATTATTATTATTATTATTATTCATCTTATTATTCTATTCTTTAGGTAAATGGAATTTCGAACTGAACCCTTTATTTAGGTAGCCTGTTCTATTTAGGGGTAGCCCGTTCTAGTCTGGGGTAGCCTGTTTTAGTTAGGGGTAGCCTGTTCTAGTTTGCGGTAGCCTCTTCTAAATCTAGCAAAACACGAGTACAACGGCCGAAACGTCAATAAAGGCAATAAAGATGAGAACAACAGTCCGAATAATGTATATAATAAAAATAGTATTTGAAGTAAGAAAATATACATAGGACTGACGTATTGCTATTCTCGTGATATTATCTGAACCTGTGAAAATAACAATTTTAACTCAGAATATAGGATGTTATAATAAAAGCAAAACTCAAATACAAGCTAAAACAGAAAATCTGCCCCAAAAAGACGCCGTTGTAAGCAAACATCTACACTGACTAAAAACAATTTTACTCCCTACATGTGGCCAGAATGGTACTAAAAGGAAATATTATCTTGAACTATCGTAAAACAATTGTCAGAGAATTTTATAAATATAAAAAAACACACAAGAATAATCATCAATAGAATATATTGTTGGCAAATTATATATAGAGAGAGTTTGTCTGACGATCGCAAAAGCGTGAAACCCAGGGTCACAAACTCACATCAGTCCAACCAAATATGTTAGCTCTATCTCTGATATTGAGCACTTTCTAATAAACACCGCGCATAAAATATATAAATAATAATATATATATATATATATATATATATATATATATATATATATATATATATATATATATATATATATATATATATATATATATATATATATTTATATCTTTATATTATATACACACAGTTTTCACACACACACACACATATATATATATATATATATATATATATATATATATATATATATATATTGTAGCAAGGCTCGGGGGACACTCGAGTTAGAGATCTACGTTAGGAGTTATCTGGTGCGGATAAGGAAAGGTAACAGTTAACCCTAGCCTTGAACAGGTTAAGATTGTAGTTAAGATCGGGAAAACATTCTCCTGGGAATCGATTCCACAGAACAGTGGTTCGCGGGACGAAGATACATATTTATATATGAAATTCCCAACACAACAAAACTACCTTCTGGCTTTTGAAAATGACTTAACAAACGTAATCAATAATATGGAAATAAGAAAATTCAACAATAATTCCCCCCCCAAAAAAAATGACTTGAAAAAGACCAAAATATTATAAATAAGTAAAAAAAAAAAATTCATAAGAGAAGATAAATCCAGGATAATGTATAAAATGGAACCCAACTATTACAATAAAGAAAGAAGTCAATAAATTTTACAAAAATACTAAAAACGAAAGAGAAAGTGATATAATCAAAGATGATAAAAACATAGCTACTAATCTAAAATTAGAAAATAAAATAAAACAATTAGCAAAAGTAGAACGATTTATTAAATTAAAAGCTCACAAGGTCAATTTCACGACGAAACCAGCATGCAGATTACCAAGCTACACAAAAAGCAAGATTCGGAAAATAAACAAACAAATATTAGAAAAAATATGCTCAAAACTGAGAAACTAAACATGAACCAATGAAAAAGCACAAAGGCAACAATCATTTCGTTTAATAACATAATTAATAGAGGAAACTGTTCATTCAATTAGACTTTTACCCATCTATTAATGAGAATACATGAAACAACGCATTAAACATAGCAAAAAAATACAGGACTATTCCAAAGGAGGGCATAAATGTAATTAAACACTACTGAAAATCCATATTATACAACAATAAAAGAATATGGGAAAATTGTGCAATAATAATAAGAATAAGAATAAGAATTTTGAGGTAACATTGGGTAGCTATGATGGTGCTTTTTTGGCATATGCATAATCTATAAATTAACAAAAAATTATTAACAAAAAATGATATAGGTCTATACAGGGACGACGGCCTATTAATTCAAAGAAACTGCAAAGGCAGAATTACAGAAAAAGTAATATAAGAAATAATAAAAAACCTTTAGAAACCTAGGATTTACAATAGATATAAAATTCAACCAAAAATAGTAATTTTTTTATATATAACATTCAACTGAACCTACAAACCATACAAAAAACCAGACACGAACAAAATATACATTAACAAAAATTCTAACCACCCGCTTATTCAAAGATAAAACATTTCTATAAATAAAAGAATTTCAAGAAATTCTTGTAGCCTAAAAATATTCAATTAAAATAAAAGCCAAATGAATTAACCTCACAAAATAGTGGATATTCAAACAAAAAAAAAACAATTCAATCAAAAACAACAAAAAAAGAAATATAATTTGGTTCACAAATTCCTCTAAACAATACAATTAAACAAAAAATTGAGAAAATTTTCTTCAAAATAATTGACAAAGACTTCTCTAAAAACAGTAAATTATCAAAAGTTATCAACAAAAATACAATTAAAATGAGTTACATCTGCATGGATAACATGGAGAAAAAAATCACTAAGCACAATAAAAAAAGTACTGAACAGAAGCAATACCAGTTACAATAACAATAGCATGCAGCAAAATGAAATAATATACGAAGCTATTGTAACTAATAACATTAATACAGACGAAAAAATTACATAGGCGTCATAGAAAAAACATTTAAAGGTATTATAATCACAAAATTCCATTCGAAAAAAAAACACAAACAATACAACACTATCAGAATACATGTGGTGCCAAAAAAGAAAAATATATCCCCATCCAAATTCAATGGGAAATTATAAAAAGAGCAGACCCATACAATATTAACATTAAAAATTGTAAACTATGTTTAGAGGAAAAATTAGCAATAATTAGTTTTAAAAAAACAAAATATACATTAAACAAGAATTTCGACTAATATTCTCATTAGGTTTTTGAACAAGCGACGTGCTTAAAGAGTTTATACAAAGAATTCACAATTGTTACCACGGTTCTTTTACGCCAAGCGTTTACCCACACGAGTATAAATCATTATAATGTATGTTTGCAAGCTGATCAAATATGCTAATCGACCGGTTAGGTGTAGTCGTTTGGGCGCCTAACGTTTTATTGGAAATAAGATCAGTTAATCACAAAAAAAAAAAAATAACTGTAATGTAACTTTATTTCAGACACGGCAAATTGTAGCCCGCTTTGCTCTTTCTGAATGGAGCGTTTAATTTCATAAGTAAAATAACGTTTCTTAAAATGTCAATTTTTTGTTTGGTTCTCACTTGTTCACTCGCATAATCTCTCACACATCAATATATACATAAACAACGTTTAAGTTTGATGTTTCTTGAATTTTGTAAAATTTTCGGACAACTAAGGTTGTGAGCATTTTAAACCATTGGCGAGTTTTTCTAAGGAAGATCATGCGTGTAAAACATCTTTTGCTTTTGAAATAGGAAACGTTAATGCGAATTTTTCCTATACAGAAAATTTTTTTTCATTTTCAAGTCATTAAATTATTAAAAAAATCACACACAGCGACCTGTGATAATCCCACTGTCATCAGTAATAATACTGTACGAAGAATTAAATTTTTAATTATAAAAAAAATAACAGTCTATATTTCTGAGATGAGGTATTATGTACATTATTTACATTATTCGGACCATTGTCGTCATCTTTGTCGCCATATTTATTACAACGTTTCGGCCGTTGTACGCTCCGGCCTTCTTCAGGTAGTTGGAATGTCGAACAGAACCTTTTATTTCGCTCACTGGGGTAGACTGTTCTAGTTCCAATTGCTATGTTTAATGGATGTTAGTTATCAGTTATCTCCTGATAATTTCCGTCTGAAAGTTTTCAAGGTCACATGGCACAGTGGGTAAAGGTTAGATCCAGTGACAGAACCCAAAGAGTGTGAGTTCAATACCCGGTTAAGGCAGTGAGAAATTAACAGGAGATAACTGATAACTGACATCCATTAAACACAGCACGTGGAACTAGAACAGTCTACCCCAGTGAGCGAAATAAATGATTCAGTTAGACATTACAACCAGCTGAAGAAGGCTGGAGCGTACAACGGCCGAAACGTTTTAATAAATATGGCGACAAAGATGAGGACAACTGTCCGAATAATATAAATAATAAAAAAATATTTTCTAAAATATAAGAATTTACTTTTCTAAGGTATATTCTTATGCATCTGGTCTTCTGTACTGAAAGTAGCTGAGGTACCTAATACGAAAAAATACCTTGAATCTTTTTAGTAATTCGGCACGCCCCGTGATCAGCTAGTAGTGACATTATTATTAATAATAATAATAATAATAATAATAATAATAAATGGTATTAATAAAATAAAATATAAAAAATAAAATTAAAATTTAGTTTGAAATAAAACCAAATTAAAAAAAAATCTCCCAGCATGCAACATAACTTTTCTACTGGAAAAACGGATACTACGCGCGAAAAAAGTAAAAACAATACGTCGAAATCACTCTTTTTGCTCCGGATGGGTTAATTTCTTATGCTTGGCACATTGCTTGTTTTACGACGAAAATACTTTCCTGCTATATTATATACAACCTTAAAACGCATATAACAAAAATACACACACATCCGTTCACAAAAATAAATAAAATTACATGATTCTGATTTACAATTTAACACGCTTGCAGTGTTTTTCCATGCATGTTTTTTTTATTCCTGTGAACACGAGACTATCCCTTCCTGTATGAGGTGAGTGACATACCATAGATCATACAGCCCACTACTCGAAAACTATTGCCTATGCCAAAATTAGTTTGTTAATTTGGTAATTATGAAAACAAAGCTATAGAGCATACGGCCGCATCACGTCTGAACTGTGGTTCCCGTGCGATTACCGAATTTAAAGTAACGTTAAGCTTGATCAGTACCATGATGGTTGACCGCTTGCGAGAACACTTTTTCCCATCAAATGTCAAATATTCTATGAATTCCTCTTCGTTGGTCTCCGGATAATAATTAGGCTAACGGCCATATCACGGGGAAACACCGGTCCTCGTACGATCACCGAAGTTAAGCAACGTCGAGTCTGGTCAGTAGCTAGATGGATGACTGCCTGGGAATATCGGGCCCTGTAAGCTTGGATGTACAGATGGTGTAATGGATAATTGTTTGACGGAAAACCGAGTTGCAGTTCTAGTTGGGTTCGGTATATTCACCTACGATTAAACACCTTTGAGAAAGCTATGAATCCACCCCCCCCCCAGCTATGGGTGAATAGCAGGACAGAGTGAGATCGATAGCGTTTGGTGGCAACCGAGCTAGGACAATGAAAACTGAATTCAAACAAGCCTGGAAATCCAGAGATAGAAATATGTGCAAATACCCTTGGCACAGATATATATTCACCTCTTCTTTCAAAGATATGGTTTAATTAGGAATAATTTCATCACTAAGCCACTATAATCTTAAAAAAAAATCTGATAATCTAAATATATATATATATATATATATATATATATTTGGTTGAATAGATGTGAGTTTGTCTGACGATCGCTAAAGCGTGAAACCCAGGATCACAAACTCACATCTATCCAACCAAAGGTGTTAGCTCTATCTCTGATATTGAGCGCTTTCTAATAAGTACCGCGCATATAATATATAAATAAGTATACATATATATATATTTATTTATTTATATTTATATACACACTTTTTTCATTCACACACACACACACACACACACACACACACACACACACACACACATATATATATATATATATATATATATATATATATATATATAATGCCCGGAGGTCGGGGGGGCACTCGCGTTAGAGTTTTACGTTAGGAGTCATCTGGTGCGGACAGGGAAAGATAACAGTTAACCCTAGCCTTGAACAGCTTAAGATTGTAGATCGGGAAGACATTCTCCTGGGAATCGATTCCACAGAGCAGTGGGAGGAAGGTATATAGCTATATATAAAATTCCCACCACACCAAAACAAAGACCTGAAAAAGACCAAAAAATGATAAACAAGTACAAAAAGTAAAAAAAAAAATCTATTTATAAAAGCAGATAAATGCAGGATTGTTGTGACCAAATAATGGTTAAGAAATAACAAAACAAGAGGTTGCAGATAAATCGTTTACTGAACAGTAAATACAACAGAAAATGTTACACGACTTGGGGATATATGTCGGTTGACCAGCGTTGAGTCTATATCACTTTTAATACTTAGCACACCGCCCCTACGAGGGATATATATGACATATGGCCGAGTTTAACGTGGATCAACCCCAAATTCCCCGTAGAAACCGTATAAAGACGTTCGGGTCTGTCTACCTGCCCGAACGAGGCTCTGGCTTTAAATAACCTATAAAATGTTGATAAGCTGTAAAAAACGAATCAATCAATAAATTTACAATTTTAAAAACATTTTAAAATTCTACCTTTTAATGATGATGAATAAATCGACGTTTATCTCAGCGTTTAAAAGACGGCATTTCCTGTTATATTTATTATATACACTTACGCGCAAATACCATTGAGAAAGGTATGAACTTCTCTTTTTCTCCACCACCTATGGGTTAATTATTAAAAATTTTATCACAAAATCATTATTATCTAAAAAAATGCTTAAATCTAAAAATATATTGTCTTTAAATAAACTTTATGTTATGGTCCGATTCCTTATAGCACGCTGATAGTCCAAGGTAGAACCAATAAAGAAGAACTCGAACACAGGTATGGAATAAAACTGATATATTACAAACAGGAATATATATAGAGAAGTAGAAGTGTTAGTATGAACAATCAGGTTTAGTAGAGAGAACAATGTAGTCTCGACCAGTATCACTATTCCAATGTTTTGCAGTAATTTTAAAACCTTGCTCTATGTTAAGGTCCGGTTCCTTGTACCACGGTGATAGTCCAAGGTAGAACCGATAATGAAGAACTCGAACAGCGATATGAAATAACAGAGATATATTACAAACAGGAATATATACAGAGAAGTAGAAAGAGTTAGTACGAACAATCAGGTTTAGTAGTAATTGTCTGAACGCGACTCTGTTTCGGACTGCCTCTGACTCGACTGACTGACTCGCTCGCTCTAACTGACAGACAGACTCCTGACGGACTTCATCCAGACTTCAGACTGAACTCTAGACTTCAGACGGAACGGAAATTTAGTCACCCCCTCCCCACAAGGGCATCATATGGCACAAGGCCAGTTTAACGTGGGATCTCCGAGCCCGTGGGCTCGGCCAAAAATATGCCCTTTGAACCCATATAAACGTGTTCAGGGTCGGTTTACCTCCCCGAAAGAGACGTAACCTCGTTCGGGTTCCTCCCCGCCCGAAGGCAGAGAGTTCAACCGATCAGCCGGTCCGCCGGTCGCCCGACTTCAGGCTGAACTCCCTGCTTCCTCTTGAGGCGCACTATTTATTACGTATGGAATAGTCCATTATGTTATTATGGGTAAGGTCCCATAACACTTTATAGGGTTGATAAATCGTAAAAGAACAAATCAATAAATCGATCAAGTTACAGTTTTAAACGATGAGGAATGAACCAAATTGTTTTTACTAGCCTCCAAATGTCTGGCGCCCAAAAGACTGTCCCAAACGTCTCATTCATGTTGATCGCTAGCTATTATTCCTCTCGTTGCTTTTAAATACTGTTAATTGGTTACAGTTCATCGCATATAAATACATTGCTTTTAGCTTAATTGCCGTATAGATAGCTGGTTTGGCATTACTGAGGCGTCACCTTTTTTTTCCTAAGGCTATTGCCAGGACGTTACAAATAGGCTCTTGTTTATCGAAGACAAATTGTTATTTTCTGTCGCCTCGATTAGCTTCCCTACGCAAAGACGAGAACCATTTACAGATTTCGCGTCCTTTTCCGACAAAGAAATGCCGCCATTTTCATATACCATACCACAAATCCTCTATGGAATGAACAGTCGTAAATTCTCCATTATCTAGCAATGCATTTCAGGGAAATGGATGACAAAATAGTGGCGCCTGCCTGACACTGGGTCAGTATATCGATAGATCTTAAAACTGCAAGCAATTCGCTCTTTAAGGCTATTCTAAAATACGCTTGAGCCAGTTTCATCGGGTCACGTCTATTCTCTCTCTCTCTCTCTCTCTCACACACACACACACACACTCAAATATATATATATATATATATATATATAAATTGTGGATTCTAAATGTGTTTGTTACTTCTTTTTATTTGGAGAATATATATATATATATATATATATATATATATATATATATATATATATATATGTGTGTGTGTGTGTGTGTGTGTGTGTGTGTGTTGTGTGTGTGTGTGTTTAGGTTTGTGTAGCAATCATTCTTTCATTCACATTTCATTTAAAACGACAGACAAGGTGTTTTTATTTATCTTTTTTATACAATTTCTCATGCGGTCTATTTTTTTTTCTTTTCGGATGCTAAATTATATCAAATCTGTCCGAATGTTCTTTTTATCCGACCGCTTTCGGCTATACATTTAGCCATTTTCAAAGACTACATTTTAACTCTTAAAATAAGAAATAGTTTGTTGTATGTATGTTTTATAAAATGTTTTCATTTTTTTGTTTCAAAACACTGTCAAGATATTATGTCCATGTTCAAAGTTAATATTATTAAGTGTTGGTCTGTTTGTTTTTATCAATAAGGCTTCCATTATTTTTAGACTTTTTTTTGCATGTGGATGATACTATTATATTAGTGTTGTCAACAAGTATGTTAAGAATAGTGTCCAGTCGGTTTCCATGAATATTTAAATAAGATCTAATTGAGCTATTGTCAGAAAGGTGTAGAGTGAGTCTGTGTGTCAAACGTGTTGTAATGTGGCCTATATAATTATTTACGAATTTTGATTGATCAGGAATCCAGTATATGTGTGTATGTGTGTGTGGCGAAAACGGTAAAAGCACGTCAGGCTATATGACTGTTCCGTATATGATACGGGTTCGATTCATGTCGGAGGACGCATATTTTCTATGACAATTTCTCGGGCATTCAGGCCGGTAAATGTTGTTAACATTGTTTATTATAAAACACAGCATTTACTTAAATATTTGTATCTAAAAAAAAAATATAAACATAAAAATGTCTTTATATATAATATTTTTTTAAATTGTAAATCCTTATCACTAAGGTTACCGAACATTGCCTGATGACGAGAAAAACAGATATTTCTGTGTAAAATATTTTTCAAATATTTTAAAAGTATTATGGTCTACGTTGTACTGAGTACTATGTAAAAAAAAGTAATTGCCAAAAAAACTGTGGATTCTAAATGTGTTTGTTACTTCTCTTTATTTGCATAATATATATATATATATATATATATATATATATATGTGGGAGGTGAAGTTCAATTTATATTACAGTAAAGTTAATGATATATAATGGCGAAATTCCTTTTTTTTTAAAAGGTGCATTAACCTACCAATCACTCGATGAATGTTATGATATTTGTTTTTAAAAATTATAAGCTGTATAAGGTCTTTCTTTAATACGCAAGTACTTTCGACTATACATTCAGTCATCTTCAGGCATGAAAATTATTTTGTTTTTGGTAAAATTCAGGTAGTACCCGAGACGAAAAATTTAAATGCGAATCGAAATATGTTTTTTTGAAACGTGTTATTGTTAACGGATACAAGCTTTTGGAGCGTGCAGTCGCAACGTTAAGATTGAATTTTTTGTTGAAAATCTAAGAGAGTTCTTTTTTTTAACTAATATGGCAATTTGAGATTTTATTTATTTATTTTTTTTTTGTCGTAGATGTTTATCATTTAATGTGGCATGAACTAAATTGTATATAAATAGAGTTATGTCTCAGTTGCTATCCCGAAAATTTGCACGTCGGATCAGTTCTTTTAAATCAAATATGTGGTGCTGTTCAATTTATATTACAATGAATCATTCATACAAAAAGTAGATTAGTAAAGTTAATGATATAAAAATGGCGAAATCCCTTCGAAAACAAAATTTTAAAGGTGTATTAACCTACAAATCATTTGATGAATATTATGATCCTTGATTCTTGTTCAAATTTTCCCCGGAAAACAGAATGTTCAGAAGAGAATAATAAATTAAGAAAATACGCCCTTGTGCAAATTAATTGAAACAAAACGAATAATTCTGTTAATATTTACTTTTTATCCCGTGTTTTTCTCATGAAATATGACGCAATGCACATGTTCGTACTTCGTATGAACATTCTACGAATTCGTTCCTTGAAGATTGACCTCACATTGGATTTAAATCAGGAAAATTCCCGGGCCAATCTATAGTAGTTTGATTTCCTCACTGGTAAAACATGCCAGTGTGTTCGTACAGCATTTCAATTTTCGTACACTTCCTTGCAGTAACGACCATCGCAGACAGTGGCCGTAGGACAACTAATCGACAGTTGAGACAATAGTGACTGGATGTGATGAAAATCTGAGGCAATCACGGATTATGTTATATTTTCAGGGCCAAACAAATTTCATTATACACCCTGAAAATAGATTCATATTACTGCACAATGACCTAATCTGAGGAAAAAATAGAAATCGATTACAACATCCCACTCCAATAGTCTGAAACTGAACCTATGGCGAAAGAAAGTAAACTAAAGCGGCTGTTTCAATTAATTTGTTCAAGAGTGTATATCTTGAAAAGTATACGCATAAGTTTTTACACGTTATATATTGCAATAAATATCAGTGTGTATGAAGCAATGTGTATCAACTTATAGAAGCCATATTAAACGTTTGGAACGGTGCCATCAAAAATGTCTGCGGTCATTAATGAAAAGTATTATACCGGAGACACGGTTGACCTTGAATAGATGTCCTGAAATACTGTCTCCGATGGTGCGACATGTGGTTCGACTTGAGTATGGCAGCATGCCTAAGAAGGTCATGTTTGCTGAGATAAGAGATAGCAAGAGACCAGTTAGTAAGCCCCGTAAGCGGTATAAAGATTGTGTAAAAGACTCTCTCAAGAAAGCCGAAATTGATTCTAAGACTTGGGAAAAGAAAACGAAGCACAGAGAGTATTGGAGAGACGAATTAACGCAAGCTGTAAAAGGGTTTGAGGAGAGACTGAGTGATTATGCACACTTTAAGCGTGCGGCAAAATGGTTGTAATAACCCTTCCACAGAAAGGTTCTAAAAATAATCTCCCATGTAACATTTGTGGTTGTATCTGCCTGTCTAAGGCAGGCCTCACTAGCCATCCTAATTATCATTAGTTGCCTGATAATGCAGCCTTTCTTGAAAGCTTAAGCTGTACAGTCTATGGATTGGTGTGAAGTAATGATAGCGGTTTAACAAGGCATTTTAAATCGAAGCATCCCGACCATCCTACTGTTAGCGATAGATTAACATGCACCAATTGTGGCCTCGATTGCGATTCAATGCAGGGACCACAGAGTCATCTGCGGAGACAACACCGAGAAGGCGCGAATCAATCGTGATTAGAAATGTGAAAGAGTTCTGATGGAAGTGGAAAAAGTTTATCAAGACGCCAAATTCGGTTATCAGTACACTTGAAATATATGGCATAAAAAGCAAGAAATTATTTTATTATAGGCCATGATAGATTTAAAATAAAAACACACACCAATCAACCGGTTTCGTCCCCTCTCATCAGAACTGTTAACTTGGAACATAAATTATGAAGAGAAAAAAAAGTAAGTTTGTCATGGATGACGTGAATGAATGGACAGGGAAAGAAAAAAAATTATAAAAGTTATGCCAACAAAGATGCTAGAGGCGCAGCACAGCAAGTCCAAGCAAAGAGCAGGTCACCTGGACCTGATGTACAGCGTCTCCAACACCATAAGATGGAATAATGAGCGTGCTCTGGCCAAAACGGAATTTCACACTGAAATCCATCGCACAAGTAATATATATATATATATATATATATATATATAGATATATGATTGTATATGTATGTGTATATTTACCACTAATATATATATATATATATATATATATATATATATATATATATATATATATATATATATAGTAATAGTAACAAATGCCTTGGTATATAATCCAAGTAGATCCTAGTAATATAAAATATTAAAACTGTTCTATAAAAAGAGCTCAATGTATTACAGAGCAAATAATTAATGAACAATAAAATACAAATCCACCTCATATGCGGAATAGCCTATTTTGACAGACGAAGATATCGGTCGTCTGTCTTATCCACCTAGGCATAGACTGAGTTTGTTTCAGAAATGAAAATTTAACTGTGAAAGTTTTAGAAAAATATACTAAGACAGAATTTATCCATTTCAGTGTTTCAGTCAGATAAAAGGCCTGAGATCGCGGTCAATAGAGGGTGGTAAATAATTGTCTTAAAGGGAAGAAGTTTTTTTTAAAAATTAAACCCGAATATTAACCATAAAACATTACTTTTGGGTTGATGAGTCAGGGGACGACAGATATCTTCGTCTGCTGTAATAGGCTATTCCCCATATGAGGTAATATTGAATATTATTGTTTATTAATAATTATATATATATATATATATATATATATATATATATATATATATATATATATATATATGAAGAAAAATATACGAAAAAACAAACAGAAATCCTTATATACAATTATGCTGTTTTAATGTTAATATGTCAACGTCGGATGTTTCGGTCTAATAAACCATCTTTCAGGACATATTCATAAAACATGTCGAATTGATAATGTTAATTATATTTTATGAATATATCCTGAAGATTGTTTATTAGACCGAATTATTATTTTTGTTTGTTTTTTCCGTATATTTTTCTTCATACTGTCGGATCTATATCCATATATTTGCTTGCACACACACACACACATATATATATATATATATATATATATATATATATATATATATATATATATATATAAAGATATAAATAAATATAGACATAATATAGATAGATATCATGCATTATAAACGCATATCTTGTTTAGTTTCATATCTGAACGTAACCAAAGCAATTTCTAAAGAAGTAATGGATTTTTAAATTTATTAATCCGTCATATCTTATTACTTAAGTGTTACTTTTAGTGGATACCCATATCTGTGGACATTCTGATTCGTCTATGCAGTGTGTCGCCGATTATGAGGTGGTGGGGAAAGTGACTGAAATCGAAGTGCCATGTGAAGGTCAATTCCATTGCCTATTCTGCTTTGGACTTTATCAAGTATCCCTAAATACTTAGAAGCAATACCAGACCAAATGCGGCTGTAATATTCAATACATGGACGAATGGTAGACTTATAAATGTATAAGGCAGGTGAGAAAAATTGACTCCAACACAGGGAATCAATGTTTTCTAGCAGCAGACAAAAGAATTGATTCAATATAATCATTTCTACTTCTATGTTATCTGAAACCGTTAAGTCGAGATGACGCAGAGATTCATCCTCGTAGGGAGGAGGTTATCTTCATGTTTATATTCATGTTTATATATATATATATATATATATATATATATATATATATATATATATCGTTATAGTCGCATAGCAATTTTCTATGTTGATATCTTTGTTTCATGCCTGTATAACCAATCTGAGAATGGTGCATATGAGTCAAAAGCTTAGGACCAACAATAAAAACATCCAAATTTTGTACTGCTTTTGTCTTTCTTTTCACCAGAAATTAAAGCAAACATTCGAACATAAGAACGTCTAATGATCAGACATAATAGACATTCATTGTCTGTTATATTTAATATATATATATATATATATATATATATATAATATATATATATATATATCGAAGTCAACACTCAGTGGCGACAGGCAGTTTCATCCTGACGATTGCGCTTAGCATGAAACAGCCTGTCGGCTCTGTGTGTTGACTTCAATGTTCACTTTTATATTTATATTTACATACGCTCTGTCTCTGATATTGAGCACTTTATCCCATAAATATAGCACACCTTAAAACTATATTTCCTCATATATATATATATATATATATATATATATATATAATTAATTTTGAAAAAATATGTATCCATCGTGACACAGAAATTACCACGTTTCAAAACCAAAACCTAAATCTTAAATTAAACTTAAAATTTGAAGTTCAGTTCCATTTTCAAGCGATGCTGAATAACTTTTGAAAAAATATTTACACTATTTATAAGCCGAATAGTATTATATAGTTCAAGTGGTTGGGATAATAAGAATTTTTTTTATGTAGTGAGTGTTGGTTTTTTGATGAATCAAGATCCAAATATATTTTTTGTGGCAAAGAGAAAATCTGTTAATGTTAGGTGGGGGTTTGAAATATCTGTTTGTTTTATACGAACGTATCATCACAGTCTGCTTTATTTTATTTTATTTTTTTTTGTTTTGTTTTAAGGTTGCATTACAATACAACTGGCATTTTTATTTATTATATATATATATATATATATATATATATATATATATATATAATAAAACATTGAATAAAAACAGACCACTTTAAGGTTCCATGTAATAAGTTATTTCACTACAACCCCTTTAACAGGGCTCTGGATCATCAGACTTTACTTCCAATATTCGAATCCAATACCTTTATTTCCGGTGAACGAAATAAAGGGTTCGGTTCGAAATTTGAAGAAGGCCGGAACGTAAAATGGCTGAAACGTTGTGAATATGGCAATGAAAATGAGGATAACAGTCCGAATAAAGTAAATAATGTAAATAAGTTCCTCGTTGTTATTCACCTCATTGAATTCTCAGTGTCCTTCTTTAGAGCCACATGTATGTTGTTTCCAGCTTTCTCTCTATCTGTGGGGTTTACCCACCATAATCTTAGTATTGTTTCCACTTGGCTTAGGATAGCCTCGATGGATCGGTTAAAAAAATCCTGATAGAGGACGCATTCTATTCTTAAGCTTCTTTATGTTTTTGTTTAGATAACCATTTTTCAGTTCGTATTCAAGCAGGTTTCTCCTAGCGTATGTTATGTTTTTTTGTTAACATCCTTTCCAAACAGATCGAGTTTTACTGATAGTTCAAATAGTTCTTTGTGCCGAAGCTTATCAAATAGTTTTGCGTAATACTTGTGTATATGATTCTGTATTTGTACTGATTTATTCGATATCATTCTACAGGGCACCCAGAAAAAAAAAAGCGGCTAATTTATTCGTTGAGAAAATACACCCGTTCTAATTTGTCCATCTCAGTGTCCCTTAAAAAGCTCACCTCTGAATCTTATGGATTACTGTATCTGGAGTATACTCCTAATTCACTTGCAAAATCGTCGTCGTGACATCGTCGATATTGATTCATTGAAGGGGAACATAACTGAAACTTGAAATAAAATTCCTCTTCACACGGTATTTATTCTGCCCCCCCCCCACTAGGACGAGATGTAACACAAGGTCTATTTTTAAGTGGGGACCCGAGCGCGTATACCTAGAACAGGATCAAAAATTTCCCTCAGCCCCCGCCACCGTCCGTTGCGAGCACCGATCCCTCCCTCTGGTGCAATGGGAGGGCGCGGCCTCGAGCAGCTCTTCCCCAGGACTGGGCACCTCTTCAGTATTATTTTCCCCAATTGCCCCTCTGTCCTCGGACAGAGAAGCCCCTGAGCGCAGTCTGTCCAAGTACAGAGACGCAACTAAGACATGATAAGTAGATATGTACCTACTCAAAAAGAGTAAGTTAGACACTAAATTCCTCTTCATATGATCCTCAAAGTTACTGCCTCCTGTTTAACTCGATTACAACTTCGTGTTGAGTATTCAGGCAAATATTTCGAACATATACGATGACTGTTTAGTTTGTGCATGATAGATAAGTATTTTTTGCATTTACCGTTTTCTTTTTTACTGGGTACCCAGTACTTCCCTAAATATGAGTAACAGAGTAAACATCAGTATTTTATTGGAATTCTTTCATAGTAAGGCCGAGAATTTACCTTTTTTTTTTTTTACTGTGTACCCTGTAATAATAAATATCACATTTCTTGTGCCGGTGTTCTTGAGAAAAACCCGCTGCATTTGTCATACTTCCGGTCTGATTTTGTTTTACACTCTATTCACAGGAGTCTCTTTAGCTATTAAGGAGTCATGATCATGTCTGTACTGAAAGATCATTATACTCAAAGCCAAAAAATAAAAATAAAAAAAATCGTTTTATAATCTGAATATATATCTCTTATATATATTTTCTTCATTTGTTTTAAATAGATATATTTCTGATTGATACGTCCAAATTCATTTTATCATATGTCAAACCCCTACAAAGATTTTTATTTCTTTTTTTTTTTTCCTTTCGCACATATAAAAGCCTGCGTAAATCTAATCTATTAATCAGCAGACACAATAATAAAAAAAAGACGACATTGGATAGTTTTAACGGAATAAGGAAATAGACTTGATTATACTTGTTTGCCTTAGTCGCAGCGATATTATATCAGCCTGCTCCACCCACGACATCTGATCTGTCGATATCATCCTAACTCCGGATTTTGTGAAGAAAGATTGTCCTCTTGAAGTGATTAACTTTTCAGATTAACTGTTCATTCAACTGACAGCGAGAACATTGGTCCAGGCGAAATAAACGCGCGTAATTAATTGGTCGGCAGATACATTATTCAGAAATCTGTCTGGACAGTTTAAAATGCTTGGAGCTAAAATTATTAAAAGGAAATAAGTAATGTAATCTTTTTTTTTTTTTTTTAATATCTTTTGCAAAAGAGCGGACCTTTAGAATCAACTCTGTCAAATATCATGTTAACGCGACTCCGAAATATGCAGAGTGTGTGGAAAAGCTTAAGTGGTTATGAATTGTTTATACCCAGTCTACTTAGTTCTCTTTCAGTAAATGAATGCGATATATTGGCCCAAACAGAATATAAATAGAGACACTGCTATATATATATATATATATATATATATATATATATGATGATAAAATTATTTAAATTGGAATAACCGTTGATAATTAGGTACCTAAAAACAATCACGAGTTTATTTAATTAATGAACAAAAATCAAACGGATAGATGTCAACTTAACAATCAATAAGATAAAAGTTTACAAAAATAAAAAAAGATTACTAAATATAAAATGAATTACTCTTTCAACGTACTTTCCATGAGTTTTTCCAATCGACTGTTTCATAAAAAATACCCAAAACTCCAACGAACTTCAAATTAAATTCTTCGTAGATTGTTTAGACATTTAGATTTATATCAAACCCTAACCTCCCAAATATACCCTTAAAAGTAAGGCGAATTAACAGCGTCTAAGATTTTGAATGAAACCTGCCCTCGTGGAATGTAATTTATTAAGGTTGTTGTAGCTTCTTCCTTTAATGTCGGTTTTCTCCCTCACCCCTTACCCATCTATATCTAGAGATAACACGCGTTAAGTTTAAGCGACATCTAGCCTAAACAGAGTGGGGTTAAGGATAAGGAATTGAAATGGTACATCTAACTCACTCATATCTTCTCTCCCACCTCACTTCGTTAATTTTACATATGCTTGATGCGGTCCGTCAAAAATGTGTGAATTTCTTTTCATTTTTCATTTCAACCTTTGGAAGTAAAGTCTGATGATCCAGAGCCCTGTTAAAGGGGTTGTGGTGAAATAACTTATTACATGGAACCTTAAAGTGGTCTGTTTTTATTCAAACATATCTGCTCTGAATTTACATTGAGCTCTCCGGATATCATCCTCCTTGGGTCTACCCATGCGGATTACCTAGTTTTGCATAGACTATATATATACATATATATACACTAGACGGCATGTAGTAATTTCAAACTAGAAAGGGAGCATAAATGTAGTATGAGCGTACACAACCTGCAGGAGTGGAAAATTAGCGTATACTGCTGGGATTTCACCATGCAGTATGACAATGTAAATAATCTTTGAATATCAGGCACCATTACTATCTAGAAGATAAAGTGTTGGATCTTTGAAATACGACAAAAGGACAATGAGACACAAGGGTAGCTGAGAAAGGAAAAATATAGAGGGGTAGATATCATGATTTGAAACGTGAAATAGCATGTTTCCGGGGGTTTAAGAAAGTAGAAATCGTTCCTGCTGATGTAGTTTCCATTTGGAAGAGTAACAGACAAAATTTTTTAAAAATGGGATTCCAAATGAGATATTTCAGTCAAACTGTTCGAGGTAAGTAGAATTCTGAGTAAGGTTGAAGTTGGGAAGAAATGGCAGAATCAAAAGTCATTTTTTATCGTCTGCTACTGGACGTTCAATTACGATATATGATCTGCTTGAGATAACCCTGAATAATGATAATAATAATAATAATAATAATAATATATTTCTCACGACAGAGTGGACCTATATCGTCACAGGAAAATCTGCAACTATTACGGAAAGGAAATTGCAAATAATTTGCATGAACACCAACCAGACGTAGTTACAGAGAAAGGACCTGTAACCATTTTATGGGAGTTTTCGATAGACACAGAGAGAACAATCAAAGCTAATCGCCCATAGATCGTGATTAGAAATGTCAAAGACAAAATGTGCCTTATTGATATGGCTGTCCCTGCAGACTGCAATATATCTTTGAAGATCTCGAAAAAAAAACTATCAAAATACAAGAACCTTGAAATCGAAATCTAAAAAATATTGTACATGAGGACACCAACAATTCCTGTAGTAGTTGGAGCCCTATTTATTGGAAAAGATTTCAATAGACTCATGGAAGCGATTCCCGGTAGCCCATACTTTAAAGAAATACAACAAAAAAAAGTAGAGTCTACAGTTTATGAATGGCTTTAACTATGTAAAATATGTGTGTGTGTGTGTGTTTTTTTTTTTTTTTTTTTGCTCAGTGGCATGATGCCATTTCTGAACTTAGATCTCTGGTCGGGACCCGGAAAGAAATGTGTATTCAACAGAAAACAGATGAAATAAGAATAATATTATTAATGAAAAAAGCTTAGAAAAAAAAAAAATCTTAAATCGCGCACTTCTACAAGTGTTGAAAAATATTGGAGGAGTGTTGTGCCTAAGGAAGGTTACTGAATAGAATAATCATACGAAAGTTGGTAATGAACAATAATACTTTGGATACAAAAAACACATATAAGATTCGCCAGCGGCGTGTAGAAGTAGTCAACTGCTAGAAGTGAGTCAAGTGAATTCCACAATGAATCTGAAGACCAACATACAGTACATACTACTGTATTTATGTGAATGGGGACATAATAGGTATGTTATAGCATACCTATCATTTGTAGGTATGCTAAAACAATGAGTTACGTTAATCATATTGTTAATACTACCGCTACTATTACAACTACTACTACTACTAATAATAATAATAATGAAACTAATCCGATACAAAAACCCGAAAATGGAAATAGAAAAAAAAACGTCATACTTCAAAATTAAACTACTCCTTTTGTAGTTGGAGCTTTGGGTCCGATCAAGAAAGGATCTCAGCACCAAATCAACAAAGTCCGTGGTACGCCATCTCTTCAGGATATTCCCCAAATAATATATAGCCCATAGCCTGCGAAGAGCTAGTCAAGTTAATTTTATTTTTGTTTGTTAATAACTACCTTTCGTTTAAGTGGACTTTGAATCCCATGACTCGACATGGGATTCAAAAAAAACAATGCTGATAAAAAGTATGTTTTAAAATACCAATAAAAACAACAACAACAAAAATAACAACAATAATAATAATAATAACTATCAAAATACATGAACAATCTACCAAAATACAAGGACCTTGAAATCGAAATCTCACAAATGTGGTGCATGAGGACATTAAACATTTTGTTGAAACTTGAATAAAGCATGGAATAATAATAATACAAAATGTACTTAAACAAAATGTATTGACATAAGAACGTGTACACAATATTTACAGATAGTTTTGGTATATTCTTGGGAAGACCGTTCCTGTAGAATGGGTTGACTTAGTCGCAGTCGGGCAGAGTCTCTGGATTGGATCTCTTCTTCCTCACCCCGTCTTCCCAGTACCAACCATATTTATATGGTCGGTACCACTATGTAAATTAGGTGGATCCTACCACAACACATTTCTAGTTGGAGTTGGAGCCCCCGAAAAAGAAAATATTCCAGTAGACTCACTGAAAGAATCCCTGGTAGGCCATGCATTAAAGAAATACAAAAAAATTGAACTCACAAGTAAAGCCCACACCTTACAAAGGGCTTTATCTATGTAAAATATGTTTGTTTTTTTTTGTTTTTTTTTTGTTTTTTTATCAAAACTGCACAGTGGAAAACGCCATGAAGCCATTTCTGACCTTAGGTCTCTGGTTGGGACCCGGAAAGAAATGGTTATACAACAGAAACCACAGAAAATAAAATAACAGTAACAACAATAATAAGTAATTCTGAGTAAGTTTGGAGTTGGGAAGAAATGGCAGAATCAAAAGTCATTTTTTATGGTCTGCTACTGGACGTTCAATTACGATATATGATCTGCTTCAGATAACCCTTAATAATGATAATAATAATAATAACAATAAATATAAATCCTCAGAAAATCACAAGGTACACAACTTTTAGGCCTATCATCTGCCATCAATCTATAAAACGCTTGCACAAACTTTATCAATGCTAATTAATAAACCCACTGAAAATCCAGAATGGATCACTGAAGGTATTACATATCTCCTATCAAAAACGGGTGAAACAAATGATCTAGAAAATTAGAGGTCAATAAAATGTCTATCACAAATAAATTGAACATGTCTGTCTTCACAAATTGTACTTACTCTTTTCTTAATGAAAACATTCTTCTCCTGGAACATAAGGCATGACAAAGAGGTTCACATTGGTTACAAAGGTCAACTACTAATAAATAAGATGATCCTAGAAAATAGCAGGAAAAAAATGGAGAAATCTCAGCACATCTTGCAAAGATGACCGTAAATCTTTTGATAGTGTGTCACACTCTTGGATCCTTAAGGATTTGGAAAAGTACAAACTATCCGAAGGGATTGTAACTTTTCTTGAATATAGCATGGGATTGTGGAAAACCACATTATACCGAAATCACATCAAAGATACTGCCACTTCCAGTTGTTGAATATATGGCGAGAAATCCTTCAAGGAAACTCCCTGTCACTTCTTCTGTTCTGTCTGTCTTTAATCCCCATTTTGTGTGGATTAAACAGTAATAACTATGAATACAAAGTAAAATAGAAAGTGTTTAATCACCTATTCTACAAGGATTATATGAAACTCTTTACGAAAGACGACCATGATTTATTATAATTTATAATATTTCTGCTCTGTAGATTTGCATTAAGCACTGCTTTTTTTTAAATAAAAATAATTAATAAGAACAACGAATTATATATTTTATAGTTCTGTCTCTTTATTACATATATATATATATATATATATATATATATATATATATATATATATATATATATATATATATATGTAATGAAATGGACAAAGGCCGACAATTATTTTAAGACATTTTTATGTTTATACAAATATATCAGTAAATGCTCTGTTTTATAATAAACAGTATTAAACAACATTTACCGGCCTGTATGTCCGAGAAATCCTCATAAATGTACGTTCTGTATAGGATACATGTTCGATTCCTGTCGGAGGACTAAAATTTTCTATAAAGCTTAGTCTGAGTGCCATCATTAATTCTAATGGGTTTAACAAGGAAAGAAAAAACTTCAATTAAAAAATCAGCTGTTAAATTGTGTATACATTTTTGGGACACCCTATATGTTCTAGTTCCACGTGCCATGTCTAATGGATGTCAGTTATCTCCTGTTAATTCCCCTCTCAAAGTTCTCCACCGTCTTCACCAGGTATTAAACTCACACTCTTTGG
>CAHIKZ030000854.1:1282500-1315000 GCA_903632075.3 Acanthosepion pharaonis | reverse complement strand
TTTCCACCTTTTTCCCCCAGACATGGCTGACATCTAAATGAGTTCCGAAGAAAGAGAAATCTCGGGAAAGATCAAGCTGCTCAGCACTAATGAAATCGCAAAGAAGACAACCTCCTTCGTTTTGCAAAAGCTTCCAAGTCCTCCACGCATGGAGTGGATGTGACGTCAACTGTATTTGGGCAGGGGAAATGTGAGATAATCACGCTTATTCAGGAATCAAATGAAATCCTGTCTTATTGCGCTACTTTAGCTGATGCAACTGCTTCTCTTACCCAAGATGCATCTGAGGGATCGCAGGTTTTTTGTCAAGACATATGCAGGAAAACCAGACGATACATTGGATTTCTTCAGATACATCAAGTATATGAAGAATGCCGTAACACTGCCGAAAAAGTTACAACCTAAAAGACTGCCTCAAACTAAATAGTAATTTTCTAAGCTTAACTTAGATGTGGCAAAAAAACCGAAAGTATAGGGCACACAGTTAGGATCAAACTCACTAGTCAGTCGCAATTGTTCTAGCAAGACACGCTTGCTAACCAGTACACCAGACCAAGATGCCCCCAAAATGATTTTCTAAGAGTTGCTTAGATGTGGCACACGGCCGAAATTAGGAGGTACCAATGAGGATCTAACTCACTATTCAGTCGTAATTGATCCAACGAGACAAGCTTGCTAACCAGTACACCAGACCAAGATGCCCCCAAAATAATTTTCTAAGCGTTGCTAAGACGTGGCACAAGGCCAAAATTAGGGGGCGTCAGTGACGATCGAAGGGCACCCAGTAAGGATCAAACTCACTCGTCAGTCGAAATTGTTTTATCGAGACAAGCTTGCTAACCAGTACACCAGACCAAGATGCCCCCAATATTATTTTCTAAGCTTTCTTTAGATGTGGCACAAGGCCGAAATTAGGGGGTACCATTGAGGATCGAACTCATTATTCAGTCGGAATTGTTCCAGCGAGACAATCTTGCTAAACATTACACCGTCTCGAGGTGCGCACCTCCCCCTGAATAGACAACCTTGTTCCACAATCTCCGTGTCCATCTTTTAGCTATGTTTTGGAAGACATTGGGTCGTTGCCAACTTGATCCTTTCAGCCTGGGTTGTAAAATGAAAAACGGTAGTTTAGGCCCAGTTCTTACCGGCCTACATCCTGCACCTGAGTAACAATTGAAGTTTGTGCGTTGTAAGCGCAAGATTTTGCCCAGGAGTCCTTGCAGCACAAACATCTGCTATTGCGGAAAAAAAATGGTTTCACATACGAAGCAGCATGAAGTTATTTTAGGGGCCTAATTGCAAAAAAAATTAGACTGGCTCTACAAGAAGGGGACGCATGGAAAGACGATGCTAATTCATTTGAACGTTTATTTTGTGTTATATCAGGCCATTCACAATTTATATATATATATATATATATATATATATATATATATTCACATTGTTCCTTTTGGTATTTTTCATGGTGGATTTGGTAAATTTCACTACTCGTTCGTGGTATTTGATAACCGTTTTTATGGAGGGCTATTTTCTTGGCCTAGTATTTTTTTTTTTTTTGATATAGTGTTTGATTTAAAGATTTCAAATTTTATAATTTTCTATTTATGTGTACAACGGATCACAACTTTGTCAAACATTAAAAAGAGGTGTATACGTATACACACTTTTTAAAAATAAAAATAAAAAAGCATCTCCATTGTTAGGGTGAGACATCAGCTGGCTTAGCAAAACAGGACTTTCAGGCCTCAAGTTGCTTAGTCTGATACTTAAAGTAATGAGTTATTTCTGTGTATTTGTTTTCCTCATTCTGTAGTCATACCTTGCTTGAAGCACACAAGACTGTCAAATTTTCTTCGAATAGATCTTATATTTTATGACTAGACTGCCAAAAAGAAGAGGTCAAAGAGAAAATAAAAATATGCTGCAAATTTCTCTCTATTAAAAAATACTTATAACTATAAAAAATTCATGCGCACAGCATCAGTTTTTCGAGAGATATAAATCTTCCTTACTTTGTTGCCTGGTCTATAAAATATACAGTGAACACGTAACTGTGCACACAGTGAGAGCAACGTCTGACAGCGGCATATGGGTTGATCAGAAGTATTTTAAAATATTTGTCCAAATGTCACCTCTTGCTTTCAACGTCTGCCTGAAGACTGCTTTATTTGACAACTTCATTTTGACAGACCAATTATCTACTGCTTCGCTGCTATAGATATGTGTACGAATAAACCCCAACTGATAATGGTGAAATACGGCCACGTTTTACTTTACGTTGTTTATTCCAGATCTGGTTTGCAAAGCCCATGTCATCTAAAGTCCAACCCTTACCTCACAGTCGGTGTGGGGGGGTGTAAACGGTAGTGTCAGAGCTATGCCGTCCGGAACTTCGTTCCTGGTAGGGCCACCCAAGGCGGACAGGTCTGACACACACACGCCGGCTAACAAGGGCTCTGGTGAAAATCCAAGGAGCGTCTGCATCGGCAACCAGCGGCTTCTGGTCGTTCCTGTCTCTGCGTCTGTGGGAACCCCGCGGCAAGCAAGAACGTTATCCGAGTAGGCCTGGGTACCCTACTTCTGTAATTTATTCCAAGAATCTTCTTCTCATAACAGGAAGAAGCCGGCTCAATCCGCCCAGGGTGAATGCCGCATCACACACACACATGTCATCTAAAGGAAGACTTATCAATTTTCAAAAGAGGAAACTATAACCTTTCTAAAAAAGAATACCATATTTAGCTTGGTAACATTTTCCCCTGGTAAACATTGATATCGACCAGACTAAGAAGGATTCGAACCTGCGTTCTCCAATTTAGAAACCGTCATTAGATCTAGCGTGCTTTGGATCTCTTGGCCTCGAGTACGTCGACGGTCAGGCAAAGTTATATATATATATATATATATATATATATATATATATATATATATATATATATATATATATATATATAACGACTCTCCCGTCGAATTCGACGTATGAGGGTCAAACAGGTCAGCTCTAGAAACGGACAGCCCGACAGAAGCACGTGAGATTTGATTATAGTGGTGAAGGTTTCGTGCAGGACCATCCACACTTTTTGAAGGGCCGATTATAGAGATCCGGTGCACTACACATAAGAAGTTATTTTAGGGGGTACCGATTGCAACAAAATAAGTCTGCCTCTACAAGAAGGTGACACATGGAATGACGATGCTAATTCATTTGAACATTTATTTTGTGTTATGTCAGGCCATTCAAATATATATATATATATATATATATATATATATATATATATATATATATATATATATATGTGTGTGTGTGTGTGTGTATGTGTGTGTGTAAAATTTCTGATAAACTTCGGTTTACAAGTCGAGTTTCGACGCCTAGAACACCATTTCAAAAACTAGAGGTCGACTTATATGGTCGGTTTAAAAGGTAAACCTTTATCGCCGAGTTGTAAACAAGTTGGGGCAGCATTCACGACAATTACTACACACACCATTTTCACTAACACCAGAAGTTTACTAGAAATATAACCCACTAAAACTTGGGATCTATGTTTGGTGAACCTATTTGACATATTAACAGAAACATTATTATAAAATAATCAAATAATAACACAAGTTTAGTATTTTATTAACGTACCCAGGAGTTTGGTGAATATATTCGGCATATTAACACAAACATTATTATCAAAAGAAAACACAAGTTTAGTATTTTATTAACGATGCAGTTCGTACCCAGGAGTTTGGTGAATATATTTGGCATATTAACAGAAATATTATTATCGAATGAAAACACAAGTTCAATATTTTATTAACGTTACAGTACGTACCAAGGAGCTTATACACTATGTTTAAACACTGACCCAAGTTCCATTTGGCTCAGCCGAACATTCAGACAACCAGGTATGTTATGTGTGTTATCTACAGAATTTCATTATGGTAATAACACTTTTCCGACACATATGACATATAATTTAATATATTAATATTTTATAAGAGTTGGTGTTTATTTTAATGTGTTTATCAGTCAACCTGACGAATTGTAAATGTTCGCTAAGTTATACCAATACAATAGACGGTGCCTACTTTATCTAAGGCAAATTTGTTGCGTTATCTAAAAAATATTTTTTTCTATTTGTGAATTGAAAATTCTTCTATACTTTTCAGGAAAAAAATAAACTAAAAATTCTCGAAGATATCTGTATTAAAAAAACGGAAACCAATCCTTGATAAAATTATGAATACTGCACAAATGTTTTAAAATGTCTACGGTAGGTAGTTTTAAAAAGTCTAGGTTTCAACTTATAGCTATAAACAGTTTAAAAAAATAGATTGACATCGTAATAACTTAGTTACTTTCCTTGACTTTGCTGCGCGGGTATGCTTACATCATTAATTTAAAAAAATGTACAGTACATAAGCTTAGCGTCTAGCATCACAAACAAAACAATTACTTTTCGGTTAAATACAACAAATTTGTCTTAGATCAAACAAGACCCTGAAGATGACATTCTGCTAAAGTACTCGGAATAAATGAATATAGATCAATATGGTCACCCTCATTTTTTCTTTAATTAGGATACTACGAAGCTTCACCGTGAATATGAAAGGATAATTTAAAAAATAAGTAGACATAACTTGACTAAATTATTTAATGAGACATGTCTCAACGAAAAAATGCTGCCAAAATATCCGCAATATATATATATATATATGTGTGTGTGTGTGTGTGTGTGTGTTTCTGTGTGTGTATTTAGGCTGCAAATTCACTTTTAGGAAAATCTGACTGAATAAATTACAGGCATTATGTGTGCTAATTTTTAACAATATCCGTTCATGCTCACGAATAACCTTCCGTGTATTGAAAAGTATTAAAGGATGACAGAATTGTGCTATAACTGTCTAAATGTCTTTTATTTTAATTTCCCAAGTACTTTAGATCTTCTTCCAAGATCATCTTCAGGGGTGCAAGTGGTGCAAAACTATGTTTTCAGGGTTACAAGTATTTATACAAAGCTGTGCGTTGCAATCCATTACCGTAATTTTTCCTGATGCTTTTAAATATAAACGGTTGACAATGTGCTGAGCGTTCATTAGAACGTGAAAAAATTATCTATTATGGAATTTTTTAACTCTGTATGATAATGTCATTGTGATACGCGAATTAAAGTGTGAAAAACTTTTTTATAAGCATTTCAGAACATTTCTACCGTAATGATAGTTAATTCTGTTCAGTGCCGACTTTAACTTTTTAATATAAATTGCTTCTAAGATCTGTAGCTTGAATTTATTATTTTCTTGTTTTAGTATAATGTTGTCGATCATTAATGTTTTATATTGTGAATGCGGACACACACACACACATACACACATATATACACACACACACACACACACACACACATATATATATATATATATATATATATATATATATTTAATGAAAAACAGACCACTTTAAGGTACCATTACAATAATTTATTTCACCAAAATCCTTTTTAAAGGACTCCGGATCATCAGGTAACAATTCCAACAACGAAATGAAAGGAAAAATGGGATCAGAAATTGATGGGGGGAGTGTAATTTTGTAATCCCATTTTTATATATATATATATATATATATATATATATATATATATATATATATATATATATATGTGTGTGTGTGTGTGTGTGTGTGTGTGTGTGTGTGTGTGTGTTATTCCATATCCGTGTTCGAGTTCTTCTTTTATTGGTTCTACCTTGGACAATCACCGTGTACAAGGACCTGGACCATAACACACATATATATATATATATGTGTTATGGACCATAACACACACACATATATATATGTGTGTGTGTTATGGTCCGTTCCTTGTACCACGGTAATAGTCAAAGTAGAACCAATAAAGAAGAACTCGAATACAGATATGGAATAACACAGATATATTACAAACAGGAATATATACAGAGAAGTAGAAAGTGTTAGTACGAACAATCAGGTTTAGTAGGGAAAGCAATGTAGTCTCGATATATATATATTATTAATATTACATATATATATATATATATATATATATATATATATATATATATATATATATATATATAAAAGCAAACAAAAAAAATAAATAGAAAGATAGACACTCTATTAAGACTGGCATTTGGGAGGTGATAAATTAAGGTAATTTCATTTGATTTATGATTCACACTTATCCTCAGAGCATTTGGGTACCTCGAGGCGGTGTAATGGTTAGCAAGTTTGTCTCGCCAGAACAATTACTAGTGAGTTTGATCCTCACTGGTTGCCCCATACTTTGGGCCTTGTGCCACATCTGAGCTACGCTTGGAAAATCACTATCCGCAGAGAATTTTGCTCAAACACAGTTTTGTTTTTATTTCATTCTAACCTAAGAAAGTTAAAAGAGAGCGTACGCTATCGGGCGAAACGCGTAGCCAATAAATTTTCTACTTTTGTTTCATATACTGGTATACATTCAGATTCTATTTTTCCGCAGTTCTTGTAATGACTCATTTTACTGTGTGCATGGCGAAAATCAAATACATTTTGTGTTCATATTTTGGCAATGATTCAAAGAAGTCATGCGTTAATGGCCACTGGGTAAATGTATATCTATTTAAATCGATAAAGGTCTTAGGCCAATTATAGAGGCTGTCAATCCAGATTTACGAGATCATGATGAAACGTTGTAAGCTCAATCTACGCCAACGCCATTAAGAAATTCCCTGCATCCAGCCAAGTTAATAACGGCTGCGAACATTTTGTAAAACAATGCGTGATTAGTTGACTTATTTACAGACCTCAACCGACGAGAACAATCCGTAAGCCGCCACGTTCCACTACACACTCTAGGATGATAAACACACTCAGGCTTACGGAACGGTCCATCACCATGCAGCTGTAACTCAGCAGCAAGCATATCATACTAGATGTAACATATCAGACAAAATGCAACCTGGTTCATTTTTTTGGCTTTGCATAGTGTTATGGGACCTTACCCATCATAACATAATGGACTATTCCATACGTAATAAATACTGCGCCTCAAGAAGAAGCAGAGAGTTCCGTCTGAAGTCTAGGGTTCAGTCTGAAATCTTGAGTGAAGTCCGTCAGGAGTCTGTCAGTCAGTCAGAGCGAGCGAGTCAGTCAGTCGAGTCAGAGGCAGTCCGAAACAGGGTCGCCTTCAGACAATTACTACAAGACTACAAAACTACAATAGTGATACTGGTCGAGACTACATTGTTTTCTCTACTAAACCTGATTGTTCGTACTAACTCTTTCTACTTCTCTGTATATATTCCTGTTTGTAATATATCTGTGTTATTTCATACCTGTGTTCGAGTTCTTCTTTATTGGTTCTACCTTGGACCATCAACGTGGTACAAGGAACCGGACCATAACAGAGAGCAAGGTTTTAAAATTACTGCAAGACATTGGAATAGTGATACTGGTCGAGACTACATTGTTTTCTCTACTAAATCTGATTGTTCATACTAACACTTCTACTTCTATGTATATATTCATGTTTGTAATATATCTGTGTTATTCAATACCTATGTTCGAGTTCTTCTTTATTGGTTCTACCTTGGACTATCACCGTGGTGCAAGGAACCGAACCATAACACATAGAATAGCTTCAGTATCTGTCTATATTTCTGAGATGAGGTATTATGTACATTATTTACATTATTCGGACTATTGTCCTCATCTTTGTCACCATATTTATTACACCGTTTCGGCCGTTGTACGCTCCGGCCATGTGTCCTCAACGACACAGTGGATAAAGGCGTTGGTTAGATCCAGTGACAGGACCCAAAGAGTGTGAGTTCAATACCCGGTTAAGGCAGTGGAGAACCTTTAGAGGGAAATTAACAGGAGATAACTGATAACTGACATCCATTAAAACATGACACGTAGTACTAGAACAGTCTACCCCAGTGAGCGAAATAAAGGGTTCAGTTCGTCATTCCAACCACCTGAAGAAGGCCGGAGCGTACAACGGCCGAAACGTTATAATAAATATGGCGACAAAGATGAGGACAATAGTCCGAATAGAAAAGTTTGTCTAAATTATTTATTTATTTAATTTGTTACAAATGACAGGCAGTTATCACTAAACATTTTTAAGTTAAAAATGAGGCCATTCCAGATGAACAGTGTAACAGTCAGTCAGTTATGTACCATACGGGGTACACGCTTAAGCGATCATGTATCTTTCAATACATGACTGACGAAGCAGACTTTTTCCCGCATTTCTTTCTGCGGTAGACCAGTTGCTATCCAAGACCGTAGAACCCGTTCTGTCCTTCTATTTACCCAGGGCTAGAGGATTCATACCTTTCCCAAGGGTATTAGCATGAATAAACATATCGCATTGATTGGTCCCACAACGGCCCGAATGGATTGCGACTCAACTTAATTTTCAAGCATAGCTTCAGCTTCACAACCCGATATATGTAGGAAAAGAAATATGAATGTAATGGACTGTAATTCGAACTCGGCTCTCCGAGTCCTCAGTCCGAGTCGCTATCCATTACTCCACCGTCCCTCCTCCGTGGTATGGACAGATGTGTCTAATGGTGTTCCCCCAAACGAAATCTATGAGCCTGGAGAGGTGTCAAGCTGCGGTTAACATCGACCGAGACCTATATGGTTGAGATATCTGAGTAGCTTCCTGCGGTGGAGTAACCATCGACTTGAAAACGGGAATTGCCAATCTTGCACTCTGCTTAAAAGTAATTCCATTTCTCAGTTCCGGTCAGCCATGGTCAAATTTCTTTTCCCAATACGTGCTCTGGACAATTATATTGGATCTCAACCCAAATCGGACGGAGAAAACACATAAGGAAAATCTCCGATTTGCAACTAAAATTTGTGTATAATAATAATAATAATAATAATAATAATAATAATAATAATAATCGGAGCTCTGAGCTTAGTGAGAAAAGGAATGACCAATTTTATCTCCCTACGCCCATTTTTCTCTGTTTTACACTCGATGTTCAGCTCCCATATCGGCCGCTCAACACAGTCTGGGTTTAATAGGATTAGCATGGTACACACCATACATAGTCAGGTACTGGCGTATTAATGGGTGTATTAATAATCATAATCAGAACAAGACGAAGTAGAATAGTTTAGAATCAGTCAAACAAAAAGAAATATGGGAGATAATAGAATTTTTGTAGATGAAAAAAAAAAACGATGCGAAAATGAAGCTGTGGATTTTTTTTTTAAATTGTAAGTAAAACAAAACAGAAAAGTGTGTAAGAAAAAGCAATAAACGCAATCACCGCTAAAAAAATAGCTGAAAATATATTGAAGAGTAAAATTATAGCTTGCAACAATTGGGCTAATTCACTTCTCTTTAATCACTCTTCTTACATGAGCCACGCGAACAGAGGGCCTACAGAAGTTATATATTAACCAAAAGAAGGAAAAATTATTCGCTCTGTCATGCCCCGTTTTCATCCACTTCGTTTACAGCAATTCATCTTGTCTGCTATTGATGTCTTTACTCACTGAAGTTGTAAATAATATTTATCTGTATCCGAATCAAAGACGTTCAAATTTTCTTGTTTCTCTCAGTTCATCAAATGTCGAATGTCTGAAAGAATTTTCACCTTTTTTCTTCAGTGGAATGTCATTCGAAAATTTGGTCGGGTATGTTAACAAGTTACCTTTTCTTTTTATATTTTTCTTATGTAATGTGTAAGATTTTTTTGATTATTTTTTTTACTTCCTTTATGGCAATTTTCTAAATTTCTATCTATTTTCTTTCTTCGTAATTTGCTTTTCAAAAAGTTACTATGATTTGGCTTTTCGTGTAAGTATTTTGGCTTTACATACACACACACACACACACACACACACACACACACACACACACACACACACACACACACACACATATATATATATATATATATATATATATATTCGTTATAAACCAAATCTCTGACTTGTTTTTTTTTTCTTTTATTTGGGGAGAAAACACGCGAGGTGATAACTTGCTATTATGATTCAGCATCTGTCATAAATTCTTGAAATTGCGTTTCTGATTTTTGAATCGTTTTTGATTTAAGAAAAAAAAAGAGGGGAAGCGAACATACGATTTTCTTTTTATCATGAATCAAACTCAGATAAAGAGACAATTTGTAGTTATCAAGCTACAAATCGAAACGAAAGTTTGAATCACCTCTTTTAGTTTAAATATTCAATATTAGGGGAAAATAGTAACGCAATTCAGAGTTAAAAAAAACAAAAAAAAACAATTACTTTTAAAGTGAAATAACCGTCAAATAAAAAATAAAATACAACGATAAAAAGTATAATTTAACTCCCCATTAACAATAACTTAGGGTGTTTGAACACACGATAATATATTTGTTCTTTATATTTACCAAGTGGCAAATCAAATTTCCATGATTAGCCAAGTTTTATTTTCTAAATAACTATTCAAGTAACTATAAATGATTTCTAGATTTAGATATAGTATTTGTGTGAATTTGTACATGATCTTAAAACTATGACTGTCTGTAATAATTCTCGTAGAAACCTATGTAAAGATCACAATGATTTGGTTCAGTTCTTGAAAACGATACAGATTCATTCACACTACTTACATTATTCGGACTGTTGACCTCATCTTCGTCGCCATATTCACGAAGTTTTGTCCGTTGTACCCTCCGACCTTCGTCAGGTGATTGGAATTTCGACCTGAATCCTTTATTACGTCAACCGGAAGAGGTATGGCACGTGGAACTAGAACAATCTACCCCAGTGGACGAAAAAAATTGCATAATTCATCTCCGAAATATAGACAGACAGATTAATTATATTTTGTTTCAAGTAATCTCATTGAACATGAAATAAAAAAATTATATTTACATTGTTGAATACTTTACATTTAAAAATAAAACTTTTGATTTTTTTTCTTTTTGTTTATCCCAATTTAACTAGAAATAACAATGCTATGAACTAAATCACAGTAATTCCCGATGTATAATACGCCTTTATCCATAATACACCCCCTAAAATTGTGCTGAAAGTGTGTAAAAATGCTTCTACTCTCGCATAATACGCACTCTTTTTTTGGTACTAATTGTACCTCCCCAATTTCATTAGCGTTTTCTAATCTAATAATAATATTATTGTAATTTAGTTTTATGATAATTTTTATTTTATTTTATATTCGTAAGTATTGTTAGGTATATATGATTGTATTTGACATCCTTATGGGGTCGCAATCGCCGAATGTTAGTGTCAAATTGTCGTATGTTTGTTGTGAGTCGTCATTTCGCAACTAAAACTGACCAATGAAACGGCAATTTTTTTAAAATACTTTTGTAGCTGTGCATAATACGCATCCTTAATTGTGCTTATTATTTTTTTTAGGAAAAATGGGCATTATACATGGGTAATTACGGCATATATGCACAATGGCACATGTCACATAGCGATTATTAGAGTAGGTATTTTCGGCTAATTGATTAGCAATTTTCAAGGGGTTTGTTGTTAGTATATTATCTGTGCTTATATTCTAGCGTGTGTTGTATATAAGTAGTAGTCATTTAGGGCACCTCAGCGTGTTGTAATGGTTAGCAGGCTTATCTAGCTAGAGCAATTAAGACTGAGTAGTGAGTTCGATCCTCACTGGGTGTTCCATACTTTCGGCTTTGTGCCGAAAGTATGCAGCACCAAAGCTATAAGTTTAGAAAATCACTATAAGTAGTAGTAATTCTAGGGTATTCTGCATAGGAGTAGTAGTCATTCTAAAGTGTGTTGTATAAAAGTAGTAATCATTCTAATTTTTGTTTTATAGTAGTATTAGTACTAGTAATAGTAGTAGTAGCAGTAGTCATTATATTGTCTGTTGTATAGTAGTTATAGTAGTAGTAGTCATTATATTTGTTGTGTAGTAGTAGTAGTAGTAGTAGTAGTAGTAGTATTCATTCTGATGTGTTTTATAGTAGTAATAGTAGTCATTTTAATGTGTGTTGTACAGTAATAATAGTAGTAGTAGTTATTCTAATGTGTTGTATAGTAGTAGTAGTAGACATTCTAATATGTGTTGCATAGTGGTATTAGTAATAGCAGTAGTAGTCATTCTAATGTGTGTTGTAGTCGTAGTAAGAGTAGTAGTAGACATTTTAATGTGTGTTGTATAGTAGTAGTCATATTAAGGTTTGTTTTATCGCAGTAGTATTCATTTAACATGTGTTGTGTAGGAGTTGTAGTCATGCTAATGTATGTTGTAGAGAATTCGTACTCATTCTAAGGTGTGTTTTATAGGACTAGTTGTAATGCCATGTTGGGATACTGACAAAAACCTTGAATTAACCGAAACGCTTGGGAGAGTTATCTCTACGAAAATTTTGTACTTGAATTCGATCCAAGCCCGTTGCTTGGATTTGTCAAATATAATAACGATCGCCTTCTCAAACAAACTTAATGGAAGAATAATAGCGTAATATACGGACGTGTCCAAAGTAAGAAGGTTCAGGGACAGCCATTTATAAAGTTGAAACGCTTTGAATCTATATGGCATCAATTAAAACGTAATTATCTAATTATGGTATCTACAAAAGTGTGCAACTTTGCTGTCAACGGTTAATGTTACGTTTCAGCGACCAATGGAACAAATCCATCGACCCCTTTGAACACAGAACCAAAAAAACGTTATGGAGCCGCTAACAACATGCACGATAGCTTTTTATTCTATGGTTTCTTGCGGTATCATTAGCTGAGGGAAACTGGAACGTTGTCATATCGGATCATAAGACATATTGCCCATCTTCGCTGATTAAGCTAACGATTTCATAAGCCCAGATAAGGCGCTGTGTCCGATATCGTTGTCGTTACAAAAGTACGCGGGCGGGTTTTCTGCTTCAATATTCCGTGAGCGCTGTGTCCGATATTGTTGTCGTTACAAGAGTACGCTGGCAGGTTTTCTGCTTCAATATTCCGTGAACGCTGTGTCCGATATCGTTGTCGTTACAAGAGTACGCTGGCGGGTTTTCTGCTTCAATATTCCGTGAGCGCTGTGTCCGATATCGTTGTCGTTACAAGAGTACGCGGGCGGGTTTTCTGCTTCAATATTCCGTGAGCGCTGTGTCCGATATTGTTGTCGTTACAAGAGTACGCTGGCGGGTTTTCTGCTTCAATATTCCGTGAACGCTGTGTCCGATATCGTTGTCGTTACAAGAGTACGCTGGCGGGTTTTCTGCTTCAATATTCCGTGAACGCTGTGTCCGATATCGTTGTCGTTACAAGAGTACGCTGGCGGGTTTTCTGGTTCAATATTCCGTGAACGCTGTGTCCGATATCGTTGTCGTTACAAGAGTACGCTGGCGGGTTTTCTGCTTCAATATTCCGTGAACGCTGTGTCCGATATCGTTGTCGTTACAAGGGTACGCTGGCGGGTTTTCTGCTTCAATATTCCGTGAACGCTGTGTCCGATATCGTTGTCGTTACAAGAGTACGCTGGCAGGTTTTCTGTTTCAATATTCCGTGAGCGCTGTATCCGATATTGTTGTCGTTACAAGAGTACCCTGGCGGGGGATTTTCTGCTTCAATATTCCGTGAACGCTGTGTCCGATATCGTTGTCGTTACAACAGTACTCTGGCGGGTTTTCTGTTTCAATATTCCGTGAGCGCTGGGTCCGATATCGTTGTCGTTACAAGAGTACGCTGGCGGGATTTCTGCTTCAATATTCCGTGAGCACTGTGTCCGATATCGTTGTCGTTACAAGAGTACGCTGGCGGGTTTCTGCTTCAATATTCCGTGAACGCTGGGTCCGATATCGTTGTCGTTACAAGAGTACGCTGGCGGGTTTTCTGCTTCAATATTCCGTGAGCGCTGTGTCCGATATTGTTGTCGTTACAAGAGTACGCTGGCGGGTTTTCTGCTTCAATATTCCGTGGACGCTGTGTCCGATATCGTTGTCGTTACAAGAATACGCTGGCGGGTTTTCTGCTTCAATATTCCGTGAGCGCTGTGTCCGATATCGTTGTCGTTACAAGAGTACGCTGGCGGGTTTTCTGCTTTAATATTCCGTGAACGCTGTGTCCGATATCGTTGTCGTTACAAGAGTACGCTGGCGGGCTTTCTGCTTCAATATTCCGTGAGCGCTGTGTCCGATATCGTTGTCGTTTCAAGAGTACGCAGGCGGGTTTTCTGCTTCAATATTCCGTGAGCGCTGTGTCCGATATCGTTGTCGTTACAAGAGTACGCTGGCGGGTTTTCTGCTTCAATATTCCGTGAGCGCTGTGTCCGATATCGTTGTCGTTACAAGAGTACGCTTGCGGGTTTTCTGCTTCAATATTCCGTGAAAGAATGATAAACTGACCTACTGGATATGTAAATTTAATACGATATTTATGCTCAGGATGTTATCAGAAAGAACAATAAAAATGGACGTGTACCCACATTGCCTAGATAACGAGAAGGCTTTCGATAAAGGACGCCAGAAAGATCGGTTGGGGCTGCTCATTCACTATAATATATTCGGGAAGGATATTCGTATAACCAAGACCCTATACTGGCAGCAGGCAGCAAATTGCCAGCATACGAATAGAAAATCAGTTTAGAAGATGTACAAAAATAGAGATGGGTGGAGGACAAAGATGAGACTTTTCACTGGAATTAATCAATCTATACAGTGAGACCATTCTGAGAGAACTAGAAGTTCTATTAGGATTAAACTATTGGCATCCACAGTCTTAATAACGTATGGTATGCAGATGATATATTCTTGATAGCAGACCCAGAAAGGAAGTAACGAAATCTTCTGTATAAGTTAGTGAAAGAAAGCTAGAAAAAAGATTTAAGAATGAACTGCAAGAAGCCAGAATGTCTGGTTGTTAGCAAAAGGATGAGCCCAAATTGCAGATGGCAAATCGGATGCCAAATTAAATAAATGCCAAAAAGTAAATTCTGATAAAGGACGGAAAGAAAAAAATCCGAAGGTGCATTGGAATAGACAAGGAAGCATTCTAAAAGATAAGCAGAGTAAAGATAAACAAAGAAGAAGCAAGACAAAAGCAACGAAAAAGCAAGGATAATAAAGAATATGTACGGAAAAGCGAGTAAAAGCAAGAAAAACGCAAGAAAAATGCAAGGACAAAAACAAAGAAAAGGCAAGGAAAATGCAGGAAAAAGCAAGTAGAAGGAAGGATAAACAAAGGAAAAAGTTTAAAGCAAGGAAAAAATCAAGTAAAGCTAAAACATGCAAGAAAAAGGGGGGAAAGGACAAAGCAACGAAAACCAAAAAAATAGAAGACAAAGGCAAGGAAAACATGAAAAAAAAAAAGAATTAAAAACAAGTAAAAACAATAAAAAAAAGCAAACAAAAGTGAAAGGCAAGACAAAAGCAAGGATAAAACAAGGAAAAAGCAATAAAAAGCTACAAAAAATCCTACATAGAGTAAAGATAAACAAAGAAGAAGCAAGACAAAAGCAACGAAAAAAAGCAAGGAAAAGTAAGGAATATGCACGGAAAAGCGAGTAAAAGCAAGAAAAAAGCAAGAAAAATGCAAGAAAAATGCAAGCCCGAAACAAAGAAAAAAGCATGGAAAATGCAGGAAAAAAGCAAGGAAAACCAAAGAAAAGGCAAGGATAAACCAAGGAAAAAGCAAGAAAAAAAAACAAGGAAAAAGCAAGGAACATGCAAGGAAAACGCGAGGAAAAGCAAGGAAAAGTCAAGAAAAAACAAAGAAAAAACAACGAAATGACAAAGAAGCAACACAAAAGCACGGAAAAAGATGAAAAAGAGCAAGGTGAAATCAAGTAAAAAGCAAGGAAAAGGCAAAACAAAAGCAATCATAAAACAAGGAAAAAGCAATAAAAAGCTACAAAAAATCCTACATAACGTAGTGAAGGAAAGCGAGAAGGTTAAAGCATCTACTGCAAGGAGACTGATTGCATGTTTGTTAGCAAGAGGTTGAGTCCAATTGCAGATTGCAAATCGGATGCCAAAATCAAATAAATACCAACATTTAAATCTCTGGGAAGTGAGGTGTTAGAAGACGGAAAGTGAGACACAAAAATCCGAAGGTGCATTGGGATAGATGAAGATGCCTTCCAAAAGTTAAGCAGACTACTAAGAAATAGAAAAATGTCACCAAAAACAACAAAAAATGAGTCCTGAACTGTTATATCTCTTCTCCTGTATGACAGTGAGTGCTGGACACTCCTCACAGATAAAGATAAAACTTGATGCAACAGATATGTGGTTCTATAGAAGGATGCTGCGGATATCATAGACCGAATATATGAGCAACGAAGAAGTTTTTGAGAAAATTGAAACTAAATATCAGAAAGAGCCAGTTGTGGTTTCTGGGGCACATAATGAGGAGGGAAGACTTGGAAAATCTGATACTCACAGGACAGATAGATGCCAACAGGGACAGAGGAAAACAACACATGATATGCTTAGTGATGTTGAGTGATTGGGTGGTGGAACAGGGCTTAAAAGAAACAACAGAAAGACAAAGTTTATTAAGAGCTACAAGGGAAACGAAATTGTGTAGAGCTTTGATCGCTTACGGCCTGAGGGGACACGGTATAGGAAGAAGACGACGATAAGTAAATGTTCGAACTTTACGCTTTATCCCTTATCTCATTCTCTCTCTCCCCCTTTTTTTGATTCTCACTTTTTAAAATCTTTTTCGCTGTTATTATGGATCTTACTTGGAAATTAAAAAAAAAAATCCTTTCATTAGAAATAAGAAAAAATAGCAACGAAAAAGTAAGAACCGGCAAGGAAAAAGTAAGGAAAAAGAAAGACAAAAGCAGGAAAAAAAGCAAGAAAAAAAAAGAAAAGCGATAAAAAAAGCAAGGAAAATATTCGAAAAAGGAATAAAAAAGCAAGGTAAAATCAAGAAAATGAACGGAAAAACACGTGAAAATCAACGACAAAGCAAGGAAAAAGAAAGAAGACGCAAGACAAAAGCAAGGAAAAAGCAAGAAAAAAAGCAAGTAAAGGTAATGACAAAGCAAGAAAAACAAAGAAGCAAGACAAATGCAAGGAAAAAGCAAGGGAAAGCAAGGAAAAAAACAAAGGAGAGGCAAGACAAAAGCAAGGAAAATGCAAGAAAAAAAGCAAGTAAAAAGCATGGAAGAAACAAAGAAGGAAGACAAAAGCAAGAGCAAAGCATAGAAAATGCAATAAAAATGCAATGGAAAAGCAATGGAAAACCAAGGAAAAGAAAGAAAAAAAAAAAAAGAAGAAGGAAGACAAAAACAAAAAAAAAAAAGGAAAAAGTAAGAATAAATAAAAATAAGTAAGCAAGTAAAAAGATCAGGAACGCAAAAGTTCTAAACCGAAAAACAAGAAAAGTTTTTTTTTTTTTTTTTTTATAATGGGAGTAAAGCAAATGAATATTCGTTTATATTTCATGCCTTTCTGCCAGATTTAGCGAGAATGTTGTCTTTTCATTATTCCACGTCCGATATCTTTCTAGTTTTTTTTGTTTTTTTTGATGCGCCTTAAAGATTGGGGAGATAAAAAATGATAAATTCAGTACAAGTCCACAGAACAGCGAGGGGATGTTTGAAATGCGCCAAAATCTAAGACTTCCTTTTTATCTTTTTATTGCATGATTGGGTGTGGCCAGTGCAAAGCAAGTGCATTCAAGTGTAATTGTTTAATTTCATTTAATTTTGTTTTCTTTTTGGGGCTTACATCGAAAAATATTCTTCGTGAACGTAAGTGAATTTGGCAGAGTTCCTTACAGATTTTTCTTTCTTTGGATTTGTATTTATTCTGGCAACATTTCGTTTCGCTTTGGACGCCATACATTTCTCCTTCCTACTTTCTTCCTTTCTTTATCATTACCATTTCTTTCTTTATTTCTTTCTTTGTTTCTTTCTTTCTTATCAGTTCTTTCTTTCTTTCTTTTCATTTCTCCCATTTTTTCGTTTATATTTTCTTTTTCTTTTCTTCATTCATGCCTCATCTCTTTTGAAAAATTACTTTTTCTTTCTTTTGGTTATCATTTTCTGCCATTCTTTCTTTATTTCATTTCCTTTTCCTACACCAGTTGCCATCCAATAAGCCATTCTCTCCTACTCTTTATCCATAGCTCGTGGGAGAAGATGAAGATTATTTTCTTTCCCATGGGTATGAAGACGTAAATGAATATAATGGATTCGACTGTAATTCGAACTCGGCTCCCTCGTTTCTCCAATATAATATACACACACGCACACACACACACACACACATATATATATATATATATATGTGTGTGAATTACTATGTCGTGTATATATATATATATATATATATATATATATATATATATATATATATGTATATATATATATATATATATATATATATATATATATATATATATATTATTATTATTATTATTATTAAAATCTTATGAGTATAAGAAACTATATTCGCTCGGAAAACTTCGGTGTCTTGATTTGCAAATAATCAAACCAATACCAAAGGGAAAAAATGGTATAAAAAAAGAAAGAGCTAAGAACATGTACGTTAACTGAAAATAATCGTCAAGCGACCAAGTCCAAAGTCCAAATAAAAAAAAACGATACAAGGAAGCAAAATAACTAAATAAAGTGCTCAATACGGTAAGTAGAGGAGACCTAGTTAAACCTAGAGAGCCAGACAAACCTACCAAGGTTTCACCTCAGCGGATCGTCAGAGAAGGCCGGCCTTCCCTGACTCTCTATTTTTAACTATATATATATATATATATATATATATATATATATATATATATATATGTGTGTGTGTGTGTGTGTTTTGTTTGTGTGTGTGTTTTTGTATGTATATATATATATATATATATATATATATATATATGAAATGAAATACGTCTGGCAATTATTTTAGCATACTTTCCGTTTATACACTATTTTTAAAGCTACAAATAGTTCACGGGAAAGTTGTTGCTTATTAACCAGATGCTTCATCTGTAGATAAGTGGTAGAGCACGTCAGGCTATGTGGCGGTTCCGTTTAGGGTACAGTTTCAATTCCTGTGGAAGGACGCATATTTTCTATGAAATTTCTCCGACTTTAAGCCCGATAAATCTACTTAATACTGCTTATTATAAACAAAGCATTTCCTTAAACAGTAGTATCTATAAAAAATAACGTATAAACAGAAAAAAATATATATAAATTTTAACTTTACTTTTCATGGTTACTCATATTCGATTAGATGCTCCATGTATTTATTAAATAGTACATTTATTTTCGTCTTCCGACCTGAAAAATGTAAATATACCGCTTGATAAATAAATGAAGCGTTACTCAAATAGGGTTATCCACTAAAAATAAAAGTTTAAAGTTATATGAATCTGTCGTATTAATAAATAAAATCAATTAGAATATTTATATGTGTGTGTATGTCACGAAATGGATTAAGTCCGACAATTATTTAATATACTTTCCTTATACGTTATTTTAATAGATGCAGTTTATTTAAGTAAATGATCTTTTTTTTTTTAAATGAACAGTGTTAATTACATTACCGGCTTGAATGTTTGAGACTTTTCGTTTAAAATATGCTTTCTACTACAGAATTTGAACCTGTATTCTATTCGGAAGGGTCAATTGATCTCACGGGCTATATATTCAGGCCGGTAAATGTACTTAATATTTATTAAAAAAAAACATAGCATTAACTTAAATAAATTTTATGTATTAAAATAACATATAAACAGCAAATATATATATATATATATATATATATGTGTGTGTGTGTGTGTGCGTGCGCGCCCGCGTATAACGGAATGGGTAAATTGTTTAAATATAGGTAGGTATACGGGCGAACAATCGTATACAAATAGATATAAATACTTTATATTGCAAGAAAAAAACTGTGCTCAATCTTAAGTAGCAGAGCTATTTAATATATATATTAAGAAATATACATATTGTTTTACATTAATTGAACAAGTTCGAGTTTCATGTGGATGCATTTTGCAAGTGCTGGAAATATGATATTTATTTTAATTTTTTGTAATTTTAAAACTAAATATAATAATTCCAGCATTTGAAAATTGTTTCGCCATAAAACTCGGAGTTCTGAAATTAATGTAAGATATGCATATTTCTTATACACTGAGTTGTATGTTAATATTTTTTTTTGTTTTATTATTACAACAATTAGGTTCTTCGCCTAGTTTCGCACAGCATGACTATCAGCAGGAGGAGAAAAAAGTCCATGCGTTTTAGTATCAGAATGACTGTCTCTGAAAAAATTGTAGTATTCATTTGTTTGGTCTTTTCTCCTTAAGTTTGGTCAGTCCTTATATTAGTTAAACGGCCTCCTTCTGTTGTTCCCAGATAGAGGCTGGGAGATTTCTGAGTCGCAGAATTCTCTCTTTGGTTTTATTAGTTCCTGGGAAAGGGAAGTGTGGGTTAAGAATACGTTACTTTTAGTTCTTTGGGGGTGTGCAAGATGTGATTGTCTGTGTTTTAATTTAATTCTACAATAAAATGTTTTAGTTTCCGTTTTTGAAACATGGTAATTCCTGGGTAGCGATGGAACCATTATTTTTGAACTAGTAAATTTATAATATTTATGTTCTGCAGAATTTTATTGAGCATTTTTTTAAAAAAATGAAAATAATTAATAAGAACACCGGATTATAAATCTTACTGTGCTTTCTCTTTTTTAATATATATATATATATATATATATATATATATATATATATATATAGCTCAAACACTAATATTCCATGGTTATAATTTATTATATTGGAATCGAAATCATGATCCAATTGATGGCACCTACATTTTCAATGTAATAAATTATAACCACAGAATATTAGTGTTTGAACCTTTTAATTTATATTCTTCCTCTGTCCTGGACATTGAGTTCTACCTGAATTCTATCCTCATGTAAATCTCTCTCTCTCTCTCTCTCTCTCTCTCTCTCTCTATATATATATATATATATATATATATATATATATATATATATATATATATATATATATTGAGTTGAAAGAAAAACAGACGACTTTAAGGTTCCATTAGTTATAATTTATTTCACCAGAGATTTTATTTTTCTCAGGACCTTCGGCCTTCACTTTCAAGGGTGAAAAATTAATTTAGATTTTACACTTTTGAAGGGCAGTATTAAGCTTATATAAAGTATCATAGAGGGTGGTGAGGGATAGTGTGAGAGACATAGAATTTAGTGAGGGAAATGAGAGTTTTAAAATTTATTTTAATTATTATTTTTATTACAATACTTAATATTGAGGAGGAGGGGGGTTAAGGATCAGACATAGATTTATTTAATCGGTCAACTCACCGGAAATGATATGAGAAAAAAGGAGTAAAGAAAAAGGGGAAATTAATAATATAAGGAAGAAAGATACATACATATATATACATATACATATATATATATATATATATATATATAAATATATATATATATATATATATATATACAGGGTGTCCATAAAGTTAGTGTGCACTTTAAAAATTTATAACTTTATTTGTCTTTGCAATAGAAATAAGCTGTAAAAATTTTATAATGTTTAATGTACCTAGTTTTAAGTATAGCTAAAACAACTAATTTGATTTCAGGCATTACAGTAAATCAGTTGGCAAATGTTTTCCGTGAACTGCAAAATCGTATTATCCTATGTTTTGCTAATGATGGAGAACATGTGAAAAACCTTTCAATAAACCTTAAAAGATTTAGATTAACTTTTTTCTAATCCCTTTTACAAATTATTTCTGTCGTAAAGACAAAATAAAGTTATAAATTTTTTAATGTGCACAGGAACTTGATGGGCACCTGTATGTGTCTATATATATATATATATATATATATATATATATATATATATATATATATATATAAGAAAAGTCTTTAATATATAATTAAGTTTAAAATTATATAATTTCATGAAAACTTGTGACAAATAGCAAATATATAAATAATGACAAACACGTAAACAATATAGGCTTAAAAATTATAAATTTGAGAATGCTGGACTTTTCTTTCACATATATTTTTTCCATTATAACTTCTTTTTACGGTGACATAATTTTCGACCATTAAATTATATCCGGTAAACTAGGAATAAAAAAATAAAGTAGCTTCCTCTGAAACATTGGGTTCTGTTAGTATAGAAATCATATATCAGAACATGAGTGTTCGTTTTATCTGGACAATACATTAAAGAATTCAACCATGAAATTCTATAGCTCTGTATGAACTAAAACTAAACATATTGCCACCTCACTGCATACATTCGTTCCGCCATATTGCTTTGTTTTATTTAATACGTAGTAACAACATTGAATTTCTTACAATGAAAAATAACTTGCTTTTATAATTTCTATTTTTTTCTTTCTTTATCTTTTTTATTTTATTTTATTTTATTTTATTTATTTTTTTTGCTTATTCTTCCTTTGTATCACAAGTTTCTGATTTGAAATCCCTCCGCCATCTTTCACTAAAAAGACTCATGAAAAATTTCCCGGTTTTCCTTTCCGAATTTTCGGATGAATTTTCTCAATGTAATGATTGAATGAGCTCATGGCGAGTTCTATGACAATAAAATATTTGTTAAATATTCGATTTTAACAACTTAAAATATATATATATTTACTCTATATACTCGTGTAACGCGCCATCTTTCTTTTTCACTTATAAAAAAATGATTTTATCATGTATCTCCTGTATCATGCGAGTTCCTTTTTTTTTGAGAGACCAAATTACGATAGACTAAACCTCTTCTCTTCATCCCATCTTCTAGTTAAATAAGTTAAAAATGGAAAAGAGAATGATAAAGCATCGTTACTGAAGATATACTTGTTACACATTGCCGCCAATCTAGTACGGCACTTAAATTCAAATTGTATTTGAATATAGGAGTTCTTTATGATTTATCCTAATCCATTAATTCCATTAATTCTTCTTATTAACGAATCAGCAGTGTGAATATTTCAAAATGAGGTCTGGCTCTATCATATTGCTTACGTTTCAGTTTGGTTTCTTTTTTGTTTTGTTTTTTTTGGGGGGGTTGCTATTATTATTTCACCCCAGACGAGGCGATAATGCCACTTGTACACAAAGAGTGGACGAGAATGAAAAGAAAGGGTAATAAAAGAACAGATTTCAGGAAGCCAGAAGATGGCGATTGGTTTTGCATTTTATTTAATCTTTTCACCCCAGGCAAGCCAATAAACCATCTGAGAAGTAAGTGGTTACTGAGTGCTAGAGAATATGAGGAAAAATAACAGGTAAATATCAACTAGCCTATCTATGCGGCTTGTGTAATTTCCTTTTAATCATTTCACCAAAAATAAAAGCAATAAAGCAACTAGGACGCAGAGCGGATACTAAGTGTCAAATAATATAAGAAAAAGAAAAATATTATTAAAGAGAGTGGACAATAAAAGAACAAGATTATCCTAAACAAGGGACTAAAGCCACTGAGACACAATAGTGTTAGGAAATACGAGAAAAAAACAATAACAAGAAAAAAGAAAAAGATTAGACGTAGACAGTAGATAACAATTGACATTGCATTTAAAGTTTTAAAGATCAAAGAAGGAAGAGATTGTTACAATCGAGTAATCTGTTAGAAACAACCGTTCGCATAGAACTTACGGTTTACATCTAGTCATTTTAAACGCAAAATGATGGGACCTTGCCGCCAATCAAGTACGGCGCTTAAATTCAAAAAATCTGGGTACGATATTGGAAAGTTCACCAGACAAATTCTCATGAATTACCAGTTGCATTCAATTCCCGCTGGCTGCTTTTCATCCCCTTGTTGCTTTCATTAACAGTACCGACATTTTCTTTTCCATGACAATCGACGCTTGTAGAATGACTTACCTCATATACTAGTGCAACGAGCGATCTGGCGTATCGTGCGACCTCCAAATTTTTCACTAAGAAAAAATGATTTTATTATGTATCTCGTGTATCTTGTGAGTTCCTTTTTTGAGAGACCAAATAACGATAGACTAAACCGCTTTTTCTTTATCTCTTTATCCCATCTTCTAGTTAAATAATTTAAAAAAGTAAATGAGAATGATAAAAGTATCGTTAGTAACGCTATACTCGTTGCGTAAACACGTACAGCCATAAACAACCGAACGAGAAACAGCTAAACATCATATAAACGTAAACAATGTCTTCATAGTCGCTACGTTTGTATTTTATAAAAGGATATTAATATGTGAATATGATATGCATTATTTTTGGATACAGTTAAGTAAAACATCAGTTTTAGCAAAATTGCGTTATTTTAATTACAGCTGTACATTTTTACTACAGTAAAGTATATATATATATATATATATATATATATATATATATATGCATATATGTATACCCTTAAGGTGTGCTATATTTATGGGAAAAGTGCTCAATATCAGAGACAGAGCGTGTGTAAATATAAAAGTGAAGTCAACACTTAGAAGCGACGATTGGCCTGACGATTGCGTCTTGCATGTAACATCTTGTCGCCTCTAAGTGTTGAGTTCAATGTTCAGTTTTTATATATATATATATATATATATATATATATATATATATATATATATATATATATATATATAGTTTGGGCAACGATGTAGCCAGGGTTAACAGTACATACCCTAATTTTATATTTTGTGTATGATGCGATCAACCTTAGAATTAGCTTTAAAAATTAGATCGCAGTATTAGTATCTGCAGTATATATATATATATATATATATATATATATATATATATATATATATATATATATATATATATATGTGTGTGTGTGTATATATATATATATATATATATATATATATATATTACAATGAGGTTAACCCTGTACAAGTCTCGGGAGCCACTCCTGGTAGGGCGTTACAGAGTAAGAAGTACAGTTTATGCTGACATAGGTTAAGATACCGTTTAACATGAGACTTGAAATGGTTATTATTGTAGTGATCGGTAAAACATCAACTTGGGAGTCGTTTCCACATGGCAGTGATTCGCCTGTAGAACCTGCTTGAGTAGAACGAGTTTAATATAGAAGAAATAAGGGTTTTTCGCTACAATATGAATGTAGTTTGTCTGACCATTATCCATGGAAGTAGCGATAAAGTAGTGAGACATCTCGTCTGAGAGAGAGAGGTTGCAATGTGAAAAATAATTTGTCACCCACAAGGACGCAGACATTCTATTGGAATCGATCGCAACAAAAAATGAAGATTGGGCAGATCCTGCCCAAATATGGTAGCAGTACTCTATTTTCAGTCTGATCTTGTACTTATAAAGTTAGATGATAGCACGAGAAGTCAGGTACTTGATATTTATCACCGAATCTGAATTTGGGGGTCAACACTATTTTTCAGCAAGAATAAAACGTTCAGTTTCAGCTTTTAACCTTTCACTACGTCACCACTGATAGGTACTGGTCTTGTCTAGATCAGCTTGTTTGGTACTGACAAAAGTTTTATCCTGCCATCGTTTCTGCATTTGGTACATTGCATCTGTTTTCTTTTTTAGGTACTTTGCCGCTGCAGTAGTTGCATTATAGGTTTTTTGTACTTCTCCACGCACTTGAAATTCACTTTTGATATTAGTCCAATCTGTCATGTCGAGTTTTATATTCAGTAGCTGCTTACACTGTACAGCCTGATGCGAGATGGTTCAGTCTCTGGATATTTATCCCAGAATTTGTATTTCGTGTTAACGCAATTATTCTGTCTGTGTGCTTGGTAATTTCTAGTCAGCAATCATTGGAAATGTGTAGCAAGAATAAAACCCTAAGTTTCAGCATTTAACCCTGTATTACGTAACTCCTGATGGGTGCCGGGATTGTCTTCATAAGATTGTTTTGTAAGGGAAGTGTATTAACCATGAAAAGGTTTATCTTGCAATTGTTTCTGCATTTGGTGCATTTTATTTGCGGTTGCTTTCTTTTCTGCAGTAGGTGTATTATTGTTTATTTGCAGTTTTTCATCCACTGGAGCGGTACATGGGACGGACAGTTTCACAACATCTTTAGCGATGGATGTTATGTACGAGTTCCACTTGAGGTCTGTGTTGAGTTTAAGTCCCAATATACGGTCAAGGCAAGGGGTCTACTCGAGGAAGCGTCCATTCATCCCGATTAAAATTCTGGGACCGATCGACGAAAGTTCTGAGTCCAATCAGCGAATGTTTTGGATCCGATAGGCGAAGGTGTAAGGCCACTTGTTTGCTGGTTGTTTTGAGGTATTACGTGTGACTAACCATTTTCCCCCACTGAGCTGTTAGAGCCAAACACGTGTCATTTATAGTTTCCGAGCCATTATCCATTGCACCACCCGCACATACTGGCTTACAGCATCTGGTATTCACAAGCGGTCCCTCTCTAGCTACTGACCAGGGTCGACGTTGCTTAACGTTAATGATCGAACGGGAACTAGTGTTTCAATGTGATATGGCCGTAAGCCTTCGAGAGCTAAAAATGTGTTTTCATTATTAATCTTAGCGTAGGATTTTCTTTAGATTATTCTTGTTTTTTTTTTGTTTTTTGTTTTTTTATCTCAATATTCACGATCAAATGACCCCTAACCAATAAATACGTAACTTAATGTTCTCATTAATCTTAAATTACTCTTTGTTTTCATTTATGCGTGTTTTCAATACTTGGCTCTGACCGTTAAATGACGCAGCTATTTTTCCCAGCCATCCCCGCTTGGGATATATTGTTCGTATGCTTCATATATTTTATTATATTACTTGTCATCGAAACAATGAAAGAATTGGCGCCAAAGCTGGCTAGGAATTTAAAAAGTGACGAAATATGCATATAGCTATATTAAATTATATTTATAAATTATTCAATTGCTTAAAAACTGTTTTTCTTATTTGTCAGAAATAGAATTTATTTATTTGGGTCGATAAATTAATTTATTCAACAAAATGTTATTTATTTCAACGGTATTCAAAATATTTCCAAATATGTTTATTATTATTATTATTATTATTATTATTATTATTATTTTCTAGAGTTTCTGCAGTATACGCATTTTTTCCGGGTGCAAACCAGTGACCTAAGGTCAGAAATTGTTTTAATATATTTTCCACTGATAATTTTTTTTTTAAAAACATAAAAAAAAAATAATCTCTCATCTAAGATCGCATGTTGTATATAGATAAAACTCTTCGTAATGCGTAAACTGTAATTGTGAATACATTTTTTTACGTTTCATTAGGGCATGGACTTCCAGGAATGAATCTATTGGAACCTTTCCCAATCAATCCGAGGACAACAACTAGAATTATTGATGCCCTCATGAGCCAAATTCTTTAAAATTTCAGCTTCAATATCCTTGTATTTTTATTGTTATTTTTGAAGATCTTACAATTTGCAGGGACTACCATGTCAGTAATAAAGCACTTCTGTGCTTGTGGTCTTTGATCACGGTGTTTGAACCATTAGGTTTCATCGTTCTCTGTGTGTGCGTTGTAAAGTCCTATAAAATTCATACAGGTCCTAAGTCTGTAACCCGGCCAGGTAGATGTTAATACCAGTTTCTTGAAGTATCCTTCCAGTAAAAGTTGCAAACTCTCCCGTGCAGATATTGTCCCTCACTGTCATGTCGGGTTTTATATTCAGTTGGTGCTAATACCATGCAACCTGATACAAGATAGTCAATTCTTTCTGGATATTTATCACAGAATTTGCATTTTGGGGTTAACACAATGTTTCAGTGTGTATACTTGGGAATGTCTAGTTAGCAAGCATAAAAAACCCTTGGTTTCAGCTCTTAACGCTGCAGTACATAGCCACTGATGAGTAGGGGGGTTATCTACATCAGCTTGGCACTTGCAGAGTATTGACAATGAAGAGGCGTATCTTGCCATCGTTTCTGCGTTTGGTGCATTGCATTTGCTTTCTTTTTAGATTCTTTGCCGTTGCAGTAGTTGTTATATGGTTTATTTGCATTTCTTCATCCATTTGAAATTCCATTTCTTGCATCGCTTTCTTACTGAATAAAGTTTCTTATTTCTTTCATATTCTTTAACACAGGTCATCATCCTGTCTTCGACAGTTTTCAGGTATCTTTGAAGAACGATCGTTATGGTTTTGTTGAAATAATCTTCCGTTTCTTGCGGATATGGACACATACAGACGATCAACATCTTCCTTGTGATGATACATGCGGTGGCGAGAGGATTTCTCGTTTTGACATCCGTTCATTTAATGGCTGCTGTGGTCTTGTTAACGATGTTGTATTTATATTTCACGACAATGACATAGTGTTTATGGCAGATAGTCTGTTTTGTGAATTCAGCTCGGCATTTAACACCAGACGCACATTCCTCTAGTATTCTTATTTTCTCCCTCATTTGATTATTCCTGATTTTATCTCCTTCACCGATTCCGAGATAGTTACAGACTTCTTCTTGTGCCAGTTCCATATATTTAAATCTACACACAGCCACATTGATTATTATTATTATTATTATTATTATTATTATTATTATTATTTCCTTTTATTTCTGTTGTATATACATTTCTTTCCGGGCCCAACACGAGATCTAAGTTTAGAAATGGCTTCATGAGATGCTTATATTACCATTGTTTCTGCAGTTAGTTCATTGCATTTGCTTTTGCTTCGCTTTTTAGTCTTTTTGCTGCTGCCATAAGTGTATTATGGTTTACTTTCACTTCTTAACTCTCTTGAAATTCCATTTTGAATTTGTTGTCTTCATTCCTTACTGAATAAAGTTTCTTATTTCTTTCATATTCTTTAACACAGGTCATCATCCAATCTTCTACAGCTTACGATTGTTATGGTTTTGTTGCTGAAGTAATCCTCCGTTTCTTACGGATATACAAACATACAGACGATCTTCCTTGTGATGATACATGTGGTGGCGAGAGGATTTCTCGTTTTGACATCCGTTCACTTAATGGCTGCTGTGGTCTTGTTAACGATGTTGGATCTATATTTCACGACAATGAGAGCCAGAGTGTTTATGGCAGATATTCTGTTTTGTGAATTCAACTCGGTATTTAACACCAGACGCACATTCCTCTAGTATTCTTTTCTTGTTTTCTCTTTCATTTGGTTATGCTGGATTTCTTCTCCTACTCCAATTTCGAGGTAGTTATAGGCTTCTTCTTGCTCCGGTTCCATATATTTAAATCCACACCCGGCCACATTAATGTGGCTGGGTGTGGATAAAAAATATCTCGAGAATATAGTGTATAGAAATAAAATAGTATATTTTGCTGTGATGCATTTACCAAGTATTGGCAACATGACAGGTCTTTTAAGGCTACATTTTGGACATGCCACTCTCTCACAATAAAATTATTATATTTTTTAATAATAATAATAATAATAATAAGAAGAAGAAGAAGAAGAAGAAGAAGAAGAAGAAGAAAATTGTTAAAGACCGAATGTTGTGTTTTTTGGAAGACATTTCTTGTTGAAGTAATCCTCTTCCTCCTTCGGATCTGGGCACATAGAGACGATCAACATCAGCCTTAGGATGATGCATGTGGTAGCAATTGAGGAACTTTCTCGTTTTGATATGTTATAGTTAAGGATGTTGAAACCGTATGCATTACAGAGACAGACAAAGTTCTATGGCTGATATTCTTTTTCGGCAATTCAAATCTGCAATTAACACGAGACGCACACGCCTGTAGAATTTTTCTTACTTTCTCCTTCATTTGAGTATGGTGTATTCCATCTCCTTTTAGGTTAGAAATGGCATCATGAGAGGCTTATATTATCATCGTTTCTGCATTTAGTTCATGACATTTGCTTTTGCTTTCTTTTCTTTTTCTTCTGCTGTATTAAGTTATTATGGTTTACTTGCACTTCTTAATCCCCTTGAAATTCCATTTTGAATTTGTTGTCTTCCTTCCTTACTCAATAAAGTGTCTTATTTCTTTCATATTCTTTAACATAGATCATCATCTATTCTTCTGTAGTTTCTAGGTATCTTTGAAGACCGATTGTTTTGTAAGACAGTTCTAGTTGAACTAATCCTCTTACTCTTTCGGATCTTGACACATGGAAACGTTCAACATCAGCCTTAAGATGGTACATGCGGTGGAAAGTGTGAAGTTTTCTTGTTTTGGCGTTCATTGTCTTAATGCCAGCTACGGTCCAATTAAAGCTCTTTTGTCAACACAATTTCACTACATGTGTTTAGTATTTTCTAGTTAGCAACCATTGGTCCTGTGCAGCAAGAATAAAAACTTCGGCTTCTTTATTAATCATCATTCGGTTTTTATATTATTAATATTATTAATCAAAATTATTTTCCAATTTTTAAAAAACATTTTCAAGAATCGTATGATTTCCAGTAAAGCAAAAGAAATGAAAAATAAGACACAATGTGAGTCGTTACTATATTAATACTTTTACTGGTTAAATGTCACTAGTATTTTGCTACGTTTCAAAGTATCACGTTGTGTATTAAATTGCGTAAGCCAAATGCTAAAACGACTCAGATAATTCTGTCCGGTGAATTCTGAAATCTGAATTTTAATCTTCATTTTGCCATTCAGTGTTTAAAAATGTTTAAGCATATTTTGACGGTCGTCAGGTTAAAAACACATGGACGCCTACCAGTATATTTGATTAATCGGTCTGTTGCAAAAATTTTAGATAAAGACGCACCCCATTATGCAGGTCTCTTTTAACTTGCATTCCATTTACGCTGGTTGCATTTCCCTCATTTTGTCGCGTTGCTTACACTGTGTAATGTAATTGTTGTCTCTGGTTAGCAACTGCTATTTCCGATTTGCTTACGCCTAGAAAATATGAGGAATGGCTAATATTTCCTTCAGACTTTACTTCTCTGACCAGAATAATGATATCTCAGAAAATTTGCCTATTCGCATTGGGATAAATGGCGGATGTGAACGTTTTCTTTTTCGCAAAAGTAGCAGTTATCTATTCTTATTATACAAGAGAGACCACACATAGTGAGTAGTTTTTTGTTGTTTTATTTTTTACGATTTACGTTTCATTAGACAACATTTAGTAGCGGCCTTCTAAATTCAGTATATACTGGTTAAGGAGCTTGACTTGTTCCTCTGATTTGCGCCTATGTTCTCCTTGGATTTTTCAAGACGTGACTCAAGGATATGGACTGAGGGACAACCTGCTGCCTATTTTACTGTAGTTCTTATTTCATCACGTTCCTGTTTTCGGCCTTGTGATTCCCCATAAAGCCCGGAAGCATTGCGACAAATCTGTTCCACGCTGCTTTCTTCCTAGCAAGATTCTTGGGTAATTACTTTTAGTTCGACGAACGCACCAGCTTTGAAATTTAACGCATACATCTTTCAGATGAAGTCTTGAAGGTACTTCAAGGCTGCACTCTCCTAATCTAGAACTCTGACGAATTGTTTCACAAGGCCCAGTTTTAAGTGCGGTGAAAGAAGCAATATTTTACGAGGGTCCAATGGTGGCGCCGAATTGACGTGGTTCCTGCCCACACTGAATAAATCTACCTCCCATTTCTCATGTCCCAATGAGAGGCATAATGTCAGAAATGTATGAACATGACACTTTTCCTTGTGTAAAAAGATTACGAACGTATACAAATCATAAGTTGAGTGTTTTACTTTTAAGATCTGCGTTTTTATTTTCTTAAGTCACGGGCTATAACAGAACCTTTCCAATCAAAAGCGGCCACAACATCAACTGGAATCATGGATGTCATCATGTGCTATATTAGTAGATTTTTAGATAAATATTTAACGACTATAAAGGTTATATTAGTGTCTACAGGTACAGTCATGTCATTAAGAAAATAAACAGTTTTTGTGGAATTTCATTCACAGGATGATTAGCTTTGATTGTTCTCTCTGTTTGTGAAGTTGGTTTGGTTTGTTTTACGGCATATCAATCTCAATGGGTTATTTAATGCTGACAAAATTTTTATTGCTGGTAATATGTTTTGCTTCAACAATCGAACTCTGGGAATATTTTTCCTTGAAGAAATCTATAGCTGGTCATATTTTTTTCAAAGAATGTATAGCTGTTTGTATTGCTGGTATTTTTTTAAATTAATGCTGGTAATAATTTTTTTTCTTATTACAAAGCATTTCTGGCATTAAAACCTGTTATAACATAAGTTTGGGTGTTAACTATTTGGCCATAGCTAGGATTCTAACAGGTTCTACCACCCCGGGCCAGGGTGGACTTGGGAACACCAGCAATTAAGAGGTGGTTCCACACTCCTCAAAACCTTCTGATCAGAGACATTACCATTGGACGTAGTTTATTGTCTTACACAGGGCGTGTGTAAAGTAAAATTACATAAAAGTGTTACAGGACCTATTTCTGGAACCGGATTTGGATGTTGTTCATAGTAATTTCTTGCAGTCGCCTTTCCGTAAAAGTTGAAGATATTCCAGCGCAGATATTGGTCCAAAGTGTCATGCTGAATTTTATATTCAGTGTGGGCCAATACCGTAAAACCTAAAACAAGATAGTCAATTGCTTTTAAATATTTATCAATGAACATT
>CAHIKZ030000854.1:1265000-1277500 GCA_903632075.3 Acanthosepion pharaonis | reverse complement strand
ACTGAATCTGGTAATATTTGCCAACAGTTATTATTATTATTATTATTATTATTATTATTATTATTTTATTATTTAGTTAATGATAAATTGAAATGTTTTCCTTTTTGTAGTTTTTTTACAAGGGATTTTTAAAAATATTGAAAAAAAAAAAACAACGTAATTTTTATTACAAGATGCGATTTTGTATTGAAATTAGGCAAAGATATTTTGCGTGATAGATGTCTATTTATTTTATTTTGGGGGGTTGAATTTTCTGTGAGAGTTTTCGATCAATTTCAGCTTAACTTTTCTGAACGCTTAATGCACCGTCATTTTTTATTTTTTTCTAATAAACGTTTTTCGCCGTTTCCTAATTTATTTTCGATTGCTTCAATGAATTTCGAAATTAAAATCTGCAAGTTGAATATGAATAATCAGCCCATTTATTTCATTTTTACAAAGTACACACAGACGCTCACACACACACAGAATATATATGGAGAGAGAAAGAATGGCTGCAAAAGAACAGACGTACATATATACACATAAATTAGATATTGTATTTAGCCCCAAATCGAACAAGAATTATATTGGTTGATAAATTAATCCAAACAGTCTATAGATTTCACGTGAGATATCAGGATAGATACTAACCTACATATCTGGTTTTCATCCATTCAAGAACCATCAAGAGAACGGAGAATAAGTTTTAAAAGCGGGAACAGTAGAGAGAAAAAAATTAGATCAGGAGGTCACAACAGAAAGAGGGATCATCATTTCAACTTAGAGCTATATACATTCTTATTGTTCAAAATAGAGTCCAATAGTGTTATAAAAACCTCGGAGAATTCCACTTCATAACGGTCCAAAGCTTAATCTAACAATAATTTTGCTGTTACAGCCGATAGTAAAGTCCGATAATTATTTTAAGACTTTGTCCATTTCATAATGTGCGACGTCATTTGTTTACATTTGGATACGCCTCGAGCAGGTATGAATGTACGAGAGAAAATCATGGAGAATTGTTAGTTTAAAAACAGTAAAATCGGCCTTGCTAACCGAAAGGCTCCTCTGTGGCTAAATCGGTAAAACACGTCAGGCTATATGACGGTTCCGTTATAGGATATAGGTTCGAATCCTCTCGGAGGACGCATATTTTCTATGACAATTTCTCGGATATTCAGACCGGTAAATGCCGTTAATACTGTTTATTATAAATAGAACATTTACTTAAATATTCTTATCTATAAAATCAACGTATAAACATAAAAAATGTCTTAAAATAATTGACGGACTTTGACCATTTCATAATATATCTATCTATCTATCTATCTATATATATATATATATATATATATATATATATATATATATATATAGCAAATATGTCAAATGGAAGATATGCAAGGAACACATAGTCAAAAACACTGAGAAATGATATGAACACTAACCAGACACAGTAACCCAAATGTATTATCCTCTGGTACATGCCAATTCAAACTGACAAGGAAATAAAAGCCATTAGACTTGATGTCTTATTGACATATCATTACCATCTAAAAGTATCACCTCCATGAAATATATGGAGAAATTGTCAAAATAAAATGACCTGGAGATCTAGATTAACAGGATTGTGGAGAAGACTGAGACTGTATCAACTGTAACCTCTCTGGGCTTAGTGAAAAAAAAAAAGAATGGACAATTTTACTAACAGTGACCCAGGTAACATCAACATACAGGTTGCCCAGAAGATCACCTAAATAAAATTAAATGACAATTTTCCTATAGGTCCTGAGTACCATAGATTATACCCGGCTCTACAAGATACAAATCAAGAAATATAACACACACAAATAATAATAATAATAAAATATATTGAAGAGATCCTATCCATTAAATAAATCCATTCAATACTCATGTTAGCCCCAAGACCAATGGCTAGATTCACATCTATTATTGAATAAAGACGGATGATAAGAACATACTCTGAATTATAATAATAATAATAATAATAATAATAAAAGTGCCTCCTTATTAATATGACAGTCCCTGCAGACTGCAATGTATCTTTGAAGATAAAAATAAAAATAAGACATATCTCGGCTGATTTACAGGCAAATACTCAAGAGCGAGAACCGGATGTGAACAGGACAAAGCCCCGTCACAAAATGACCATTATCTTTCTTTACAAATGTTCCCGACACACGTGTTCCGGTCGAAAAATAAAATAATATTTAAAGTAATAAAAATATATTATACTATAGCCTGTTAAGCCATAAAAACGCTATAAAAGGGTACGCGAAGTTCAATGACGGTCAGGCCGAGCGATCAGCAGCAGGGGAGCAAACCACCGTCAACACGTGTGAACTACTATGAGAGATCGACCAGATCAAAGCCAATTATGAACTTTAAAAGGTAGCTGTCCCAAACCCACACGTTCCTGTTGAAATAAACCGTAAATCTATTTCTACTGTTGTCGTATTTCTTTCTTGCAAACATACGCTTGTCTATAACAAAGATATTCAAAAATCTGTCAAAATACAAGGACCTTGAAATAGAAATCTCAAAAATGTGATACAATCCCTGTTGTAGTTAGAAACGCCAAAATCAAAAAATAATAATAATAATAATAATAATAATAATAATAATAATAATTACCATTCTTTCTAAGAAGGAATATCGTGGAATTTATGGGCCAATAAATTATTTTTTAAATTTCACAGCAAAGACAAACGAACTGACCAGCGTCATTCTCTTTGATTTCCAATCGTGTCTCCTGTCTATTGTTGCTTGCTAGCAACCCATTTAGGGAAAGGAAAACTAACAACAACCCGCAACTCAAGGTGTTAATCGTGCCGAGGAGTGAATGGCTATCGTTATGAGGTCGCGAACGATCCCCTAAAAGTTACTCAACGTGAAAACTTTGGTGGACTTTTGGACCCGTGCGTCACTCGTGGGATTAATATGAAAATTAAAATAGAAACAAAACGTCCAGATTATTCCAGGGATAAACAGGAGCCCGTCCTTCAAGGGAACCTGAGGTCGAAAAATCTGCCATAAATAAACCTACACAAAGAATGAATCTTCAGGTCCCCTACAACCAGGATAATCCTAATGATGGTCCTGTAAAAAAATCCATAACCGTAAATTTGGAAAGAAAAAAAATAAAATGGTCTCGTGAGGAGTACAAAGTTGTTATGACTGCATTCCATGAAGCGTTACTCAAACCTCAGAAAACATACAAACATATGACATTTGGCGAGAGAAGGTTCTAGCAAACAATTAGAAAAAGTACATAACATCAACTAGCCAATGTAAGAAGGGACATCATGCGAAATAACCGATTGACAGAAAAAAATAAATTAATGAAATAAAAAGAATTGCAACAAGAATAGATGAACCAACAAAACATGAAAAGAACCGGAATCAGGAAAAAAAAAGTAGTAACATCAACAAGCCTCAGGTCATAAATGAAAAAACCGAAATACACACAAATCTGTGAAGATAATGCTATTGAAAAAAGGTATGATCTTAGTCAGTCACAAGACAGTAATAAAACGAGTTCAAAATTCATCGAACAATTATTTCCCAAACAAGATTAATATAAAGATAAGGATGAAATCATGAGCCATATAAGTCAGATACAGAATATTGCAATGGAGGAACGAGAACAACTCCCAAAATTAAAATCAAAGCATGATAATATAATGCAGCACTCAAATTGATTCTGGATGAAGAAGACACTCATATAAATCTCAATGAAGCAATATATGCATCAAATAGCAGCAAATAAATAAACTGAACATCAAAATAAAAAAAAGAAGCAGTCTCACAGACATGAAGATCCACCTTGAAAAGAAAAATAGAAAAAGAATTGAACACACTTAGAAGTGAATTATCAGATGAACTAGCAAGAGGAGCAAATGTAAGGCTAGAAAAGGCAGAAGAGTCAAAGAAAATACAATATCAGGAATGAAAAATCCTATCAACTAAAGAAAAAATAAAAAACAATACAACTGAAGGCTCAAAAATAAGAACGAGAAAAGATCAAGATTCTATAGACAGAACAAGATCTTTCAAACTTGCAAAAGAAATTTTACAGGGAAATAGGTAAACAAAGAATTGAAGTGACAGTCCCCCTAAAATGGAAGAAGTTATACAGTTCTTTATGGGCGCCTAAAAAAATGCACAACGAAGAGGCAGATTGATTGAAGAGTTAGAACGAATGAAAAATAAACCAGAACAGACATGGGCGGAATCACAAGAAGAAGATGTTAAATGTGCACTGAAAAAACACAACTGGAATAGATAAAATAATATTATTTAAATACATAAAGAACTTCAAAATGGTTACCGATCCAACTAAATGACCAAAGGTTACCTTTCTTCTACCCAAAAATAGTGACACAAATATTCCGAAAAACTATAGACCAATTACATGTCTTCCAACAACATACAAACTGTTAACATCTATTTTAAGATAAAAAATGACGACTTGAACAAAAAGGGTGCAAACGAGGCTGCTACGGATGTAAAACCAATTACTTATTAATAGGATGATCCTGGAAAACTGCTGCTTCCGTGGAAAAAAAAAATCTTAGTATTGCCCCGTAGATTATCGTAAAGCATTCGAAATTCCTGGATCTTAAAGTCTTTAAGTATGTACAAAGTTTCACCCGTTATCAAATTTCATCAAACAATGTGTCGATATGGAAAACTACACTTTACCTCAATCATAAAAAATGGAACCTATAAGTTGGCTAAACATCAATGAGGAATATTTCAAGGTGAATTATTTTGCATATCAATAGCATTAACCCAGCCAACTTAACAAAGACAGAATGCGGTTAAAAATAAAAAGAAAAAAATAAACCATATTTTAAACTTAAAATTGTATGCTAGGAATGACAATGAGCTGTCCAAACTGTAAAAATGAGAAGACATTGAATGAAATCATAAAATTACTAAGCTTGTTAATTATACAACAAACTTCCTCTATTAGTTTAGACCCCTAAAAGATTTACGGTGTAAAATCAGAGTAGGAATTCAACATAAGAAAATGAAAAAATAGGTACGTAAAGAGTTAGGCTGGTATTAAAAACTGAATTGAATTCAACAAATTATGGCCATTAATAACCTTGCCATCCCAGTGGTCCAATATGGTTTCAACATCTTGAACGGACTAAAATGACATCAGAGGATTCTAAAAACAAGAAAGCTTTCTTTCTAAGCGTTCCAAAGGCTGATGGAGACCGTCATACAACCCCATGTAAAGAAGGTGGAAGAGGTCCGTCAACACAAGAACTACTTGGCTGAGACATGGAAACTAGATCCGAAAGCAGAAAGAAAAAAAATATTCAATAATAAAAGAAGGCAGTAAATACAAAATTTACATTTAGTAGACCTTAGTAAATCAAAACAGAAGCCAAGAACCAACTAGAAAAAAGATATGTCCCAAAGCCTTTGAACATGAAACAACGTTGGCAAGACAAACCTCTGCATGGAAAAATAAAACCAATATAAAGTTATTTCTCATCGATGGTTGATTAATTAAAAAATCTAGGTTTTATTTCTTGCAAACCAGAGTCTTTTCACTAGAATTTTCAGTTCATAACAAAATGCAGGTTCTGTGATTTTCAAAAAATGAATATAAAAATCGTCACGATAAAATACAAGGAACCTTTACAAATAGAAATCTCAAAATGTGGCATATTTGAAAACATCAAATTGAAATAGGAAAAAATGGGAAATTGAAAACAAGAATACAGAATCCCTTATTAAAATAGTTTGTCAACAGCAACTCTCATCGGAGATAAAAAAAAAAAAAAAAAAAATTAAATATGAAAAACGCCAGAAATCAAAGAAAAAATAATAATAATAATAATAATAATAATAATAATAATAATAGAGAAATTAAGAAAAGAATACGATAAGCGTATGCATCGGTTATTGAATTAAGAAAAAACAGAATATCAGCCATAAACACATTGGTTTCAACATCTTTAACTGGATCATAGCTGACATTAAACGATTGGACGCCAAAAGAAGGTAGCTTCTCACTTAGCATCGAATGAATCATCCTCAAGGCTTTTATTGATCCTTTCTATGCGCCCAAATCTAAAGGCGGCAGTGGATTTGTTCAACTAGAACTGTCTTACAAAACTGCAAAATCGGTTTTCAAAGATAGCTGGAAACTATAGAAAGCTGGATGATGATCTGTGTCAAAGAACATGAAAGAAGAAACTATATTCAGTAATAAAGAGGCCAACAAGTTCAAAATGGAGTTTCAAGTGGCGGAAGAAATGCAAGTAAACCATAATACATCTACTTCATCAAAAACCTTTTAAAAAAAGATAGTAAAAGCAAATGGAATGGATCAGATAGAGAAACGATGGTCAGAAAAACCTCTTCACGGTAAATATTCTGCCTGTATGAAATAAGCTTAGACAAATCTGTAGACATCAGTGGCTACGGGTCGGAGGATTAAAAGCTGAAATTTAATCTTGCTGCAAAGGACCAATGCTTGCTGACAAGTAATTACCAAGTACGCATACTGAAATATTGAGTTCACCCAAAATGTAGATTCTGTGATAATTATCCAGTATCTTGTATCAGGTTGCACAGCATTGACACCCACGAAATATAAAATCCGGCATGACAGCGACTGCCAATATCTGAACTGGAAAACTTACGGAAGGAAAACTGTAAGAAATTGGTATGAACATCAGCCAGACCCGATTACATAGATAAAGGACCTGTAATAATTTCATGGAACTTTACAATTCACACAGACAGAATGATCAAATCTAATCGCCCAGATATCGTGATCAAAGATCGCAATAGTAAAATGTTTATTCCGATTGGCATGGGCGTTACTGTAGGCTGTAATGTGTCTTTGAACTGTATCAAAATACAAGGACCGTGAATTCGAAATCTAAAAAAAGTGGGACATGAGGACATAATTCCAGTTGTAGTTTGAGGCTTTGGATTGTTTAGAAAGTATTCCAATAAACTCGTTGAAGGGATTCCTGTTAGCCCATGCGTTAAAAGAATAAAAAAGAATTCTCACAAGTACGGCTAACACCTTATGAAGGGCTTTATCTATGTGAAATATGTTTGATTTTATTTTTCAAAACTGCTCAGTGGAAAATGTCATGATGCCATTTCTGAACTTAGGTATCTGGTCGGGAACCGGAAATGAATGGGTATATACCAGAAATCAAAGAAAATAATAATAATAATAATAATAACATCAAATTTAACAGACTTCCTTGTTTATCTACTTGTTATGGTCCAAGTTCCTTGTACCACGGTAATGGTCCAAGGTCAGAACCAATAAAAGAATAACACAAACACAGGTATGGAATACAAAGATATATTACAGCAGGAATATAATACAAAGAAGTAGAAGTATTAGTAATGACTATCAGATTTGGTTAGAGTGAACTATGTTGTCTCGACAAGTATCACTATTCCAAGGTTCTTACAATATGCTCTCAATTATCTCTCCTCGTCTTACAATCTCCGCCCATACCTCTTGAGAGGCGAAGTATTTATAATGTCAGGAATAGTCCATTATTATTATGGGTAAGTTCCCATAACTCTATTGAAATTGAGTTCCATAAAACCTAAAGATATTTTTCTTCTGAGAAGGAATTTTTTCGATTTTAGCACCTGATTTGGTCTTTTCAAAAGTTCTTCCTTCCATTTTTTTTTCCAGATCTACGTCGACGATAAGATATTTGGCGTTGGTGACCAAATCTCACTTCCTCGCAATCCAGAGGCATCGCCACCACCCGTTCACCTCCTTTTAATGCATACGCTAACCTCCAAGTGAGTGACTCGGGGTGCCTTCTCGGGTTATTTAGAGATTCCTAATAAAAACCAAAGAAGAATAAGCAAAGTTATTTATACTGAGCTGGCATTTCGATTTCAGTCATTTTCCCAATGCATGAATTTTAACCGCTAAACAAAAAAAAAAAAACTTATCTCTGTATTGTGCAACTCTTAGAAAAAAACTACCTGTACGTAGTGTATCCCATATTTCTGCATAAAAAAAAAATGATAAGAAAAATTCGCGCTATACTCGATTATATACGATGTTTACAACTTGTCATTCCTTAAGATACTGCTGACAAATATGGTCTGGTGCTCCTGCTATAAATTTAGAAATCCTTCATGAAATCCAAAGAATCTGCAATTTTATTTGTCTTGATCGGCTACAGTCACTTTCCCACCGCCGTAATGTAGTTTCCCTATGTCTTTTCTATATAGACTTTCATGGTAATTGTTCGGGTAAACTCTTCGCTATGGTACCTAGACTTCATGAATTTAAGGGCAGTACTGGATTGGCGGAAAGGTCTCATGAACTCATAGTAGAATTGTCTAGACGTAACCGTAAGTTTTATGTTAAGAGTTTCTTTTCTAGCATGGAATAATCTCTTCCGGCTCCATGTTTTCCGACCAACTTTGATCTTCAGAAATTTAAATGCAATATCAATCGTTATCTTCTGTCTTATTAATACTCTTATTGTCCTCCCACCTTGAAACTTGTTTTTTTTTTCTCATATTCTATAACAGTCAGTAACCCTTGGGTGCTAATGACTTTATTGCCTTGGTGTAACCGTAATTTCTATGCTATTTTTTTTCTTCCGGTACCATGGTCTCCGACCAAATTTTATCTTTAAAAATGTCAATACACTGTCTTCTTGATTATTATTCTATTGTTCTCGTTGTTTAATAATGTTTCTGATTTTTTGTATTCTTTCTCACTCAGTAACTCCGTGTATCTTAGTGGCTTCACAGCATTGCATTGTGTGAAATGATTTAATAAAAGAAAAAAAAAACAAAGGCGTCTTAAATAGGGTAGATCAATTTTTGGAGATCGTCTCGATTGTGCTAATCACAGTTACTACTATATTCTTACTAGAATGGTTCTCTTGTCTTCATTCTTGGATTGATGTGTTCTGTAGTTCAAGAGAAACGTAAAACTAAATCTCGGAAAATAGACAATTGCATTTAAACATCTTGAAATGTTTACAAGGTTTTATCTGCACAACAAATATATACAAAGCCTGTCTATATTTCTGAGATGAGGTATTATGTACAGTATTTACATCAGTCGGACTATTGTCTTCATCTTTGTCGCCTTATTTGTCACAACGTTTCGGCCGTTGTACGCTCCGGCCTTCTTCAGGTGGTTGGAATTTCGAACTGAACCCTTTATTTCGATCACTGGGGAAGACTGTTCTAGTTAATTTCTACTTGGAACAAACAACCATACCTATGGATAAAGAACGAGATAAGTGAATACACATAAATCTAAAATAGACATACGGATGTATTTTCTAACTGGATTTATTTAAACTGTACAACATGGTGCGTCTAAGACATAAAACCTGCTTGGGTTCATTGCCGGCAGACGTATGCTTCATAACACAGCAAATTCCGACATTTTATGGCTAGCAAATTTAAAAAGTAAGCAGAATAAACAATTCATTTGAAACAATTTTATTCCTCAAAAAAGTAAAAATACATTTTATTCAGTTATGTATCCACCATTATATAAGTATAAAAAATATATACAGTACATATTTGAGTCTCATACGACTTTTGAAGATCGAATTTTTCAAGCTAATTCTAAGGGTGTCGCATCATACACGACAATTAGCGTATGTATTGGTGACCCTGTCTACACCGTTCACTAAACTATATATCCAAATACTGTAGTCAGAAATTACAGCTGTATTTAAAATAAATAGGATTTTCATAAAACTGATTTTTTACTTAGCTCTATCCAGTAATAGTGCATGTAATATTCGGATATTATTGTCGTATTATAAAATACAAACCTAGCGTCTTTTCCATTGTTTACGTTTATAAGATGTTTAGCTGTTTCTCGTTCTGTGGTTTATGGTTGTCGCGTTTACGCAACGAGTATAGTTTTATTAAGAATAGTTTTATCATTCTCTTTTACTTTTTTAATTTATTTATTTTTTGGAAGATATGGGATAAAGAGAGAGAGAGAGGAAAAGAGTCAATCTATTGTAATTTGTTCTCTCAAAATAGGAACTCGCATGATACACGAGATACATAAAATCTTTTTTTTCTAAGTGAAAAATTTGGGGGTCGAACGATACGTAAGTCAGTCTACAAGCGTTGATTGTCATGGTAGAGAAAATGTCGGTACTGTTAATAAAAGCGACAAGGGGATGAAAAGCAGCCAGCGGGAAGTGAATGCAACTGGTAATTCATGAGAATTAGTCTAGTGAAGTTTCCAGTATCGTACCCAGATTTTTTGAATTTAAGCGCCGTACTTGATTGGCGGCAAGGTCCCATCATTTTACGTTTAAAATGACTAGATGTAAACCGTAAGTTCTATGCTAACGGTTGTTTCTAAAGGATTACTCGATTGTAACAATCTCTTCCTTCTTTGATCTTTAAAACTTTAAATGCAATGTCAATTGTTATCTACTGTCTACTTAATTCCTTTTCTTTTTTCTTGTGTTGTTGTTTTTTCTCATATTCGCTAACACGATTGTGTCTCAGTGGCTTTAGTCCCTTTTTTAGGATAATCTTGTTCTTTTATTGTCCACTCACCTTCATAGTATTTTTCTTATATTATTTGACACTTAGTATCCGCTCAGCGTCCTAATCGCTTTGTTGCCTTTATTTTTGGTGACATGATTAAAAAGAAATTACACAAACCGCTTAGATAGGGTCGTTGCTAGTTACCTGTTATTTTTCTCATATTCTCTAGCACCTCTTACGTCTCAGGGTTTATTGCTTTGCCTGGGATGAAACGATAAAAAAAAATGGAAGGCTAATCGTTATCTATTGTCTACTTAATTCCTCTTCTTTTTTTTAATGTGTTGTGAATAGTTTGAAATGTAATTTTGTTGAGTGTGGGTTGCTTCGTTTTAATGTAGATGGCATCCAATATCTAAATTTTTTTTTTTTTTTTTTTACTGTGTGTATCTGTGAGCATTATTGTGTTATCAAATAATATCTATCTAATATTATATACCTGGATATGTTTTTTTTCTGAGAAATTTTGTTTAATAGAACTAAGATTAGAAAGGTGACAGGTAAGTCTACGGGAGAGGGTGGCTGTAGTAAAACCAATGTAGCAGGTTTCTTATTAGTATCAGGGATACAATCTCTGAACGTACATCTAAATTGATACGAATGTAGTGAGTCAATTTACATGACTGTTCAGTGATTGTCTCTCTGATACCGCTACATATATTGCTTTTACTAATATAATAACAAAAATATCTAAAAGTTGTACAATTTTTGTCTTTATATTCAACAGAAATTAAAAACGAAGACGACTTGTACTCACAGAACGAGAAAATAAATTTAAATAGAATGCACGTCATTATTTTACCTTCAGGGAATCCTTCCGGCCAACACTTTCTCAAAAGGTAAACTTCGTATTTTGCTTTTAATCGTTAATTTATTGATAATTAAAATCTATTTTAATCCTGTCCCACTTTTTCACCCTCATTCACTATTTACTAATGTGTCTATTCTATTTAAGTATACATGGACACACACACACACACATATATATATATATATATATATATATATATATATATATATATATATATATATATATATATATATATATATATATATATATATATATATATATATATATATATTCATATAGGAATATATATATATATATATATATATATATATATATAATATAGTTTATATTTATAAATTTTTCTTTTCTGGTAATGATGTTTTTTTTCGACAAAGACTGTTTCAGACAATGATTTAGCCATTATCAAGGGATGATTCTGATTATCAGCTTATACTGAACATACACAGAATGCATTACTTCGTTGATAACATGAAAAATAGTTGAAAATGGCTAAAAAAACCTATTCTTAAGTACTTTCTTAAATAAACGAAAACATTTGGACAGTTCTTACAACACTCTTTGTCCAGAAAAGAAAGCGAGATGTTAAAACAAAAGAAAAATTAAATAAAAGCTCAACTGTAGTAACTAATAGATTGTCGTTTTTAATAAATTATATTTATATAACTAAACAAAATATATTTAACTATAAAAAGTATATATAAATAGAAATATATATATATATAGGAATATAATATATATATATATATCGATATATATAAGAACAAGATATATATATAGATATATCTAAAATATATATATAATGGCTATATATATATTATATATATATATATATATATATATATATATATATATATATATATATATTAAATATATTATATATATATATTTATATTTATATATAGGATGGTGGCTAGTCAATCCCGTTTCAGACGCATATTGAGGCATATTTGGGTTTATTGAATACCCAGTAGCAATATTGAATTTTTTTAATAAAGTAAATCATAAATATTAATTTATTTTTTTATAAAAATATTTTAGAATGTCGATTAACTTTATTAAAAAATAAATTAGATTACGATTTACTTTATTGAAAATAATTAAAGACAAAAAACTGCTTCATTTT
>CAHIKZ030000854.1:1232500-1260000 GCA_903632075.3 Acanthosepion pharaonis | reverse complement strand
ATATTATGTCTGGTAAAAATATGCAATGATAACTGCAAAAAATCGCAATATGAGCACTGATAAAAAAATGTTTGCTAAAGACATTAGGTTTATAATACCCAGAAATTCATACAGAGATGGCACAGAGGATAAAGGCGTTGTTTAGATGCAGTGACAGGATAGAAAGAGTGTGAGTTCAATGCCCGGTTAAGGCAGTGGAGAACTTGGAGAGGGGAATTAACAGGAGATAACTGACATCCATTAAACATGGCACGTGGAACTAGAACAGTCTACCCCAGTGAATGAAATAAAGGGTTCAGTTCGACATTCCAACAGCCGAAATGTTGTAATAAATATGGTGATAAAGATGAGGACAATAGACCGAATAATGTAAATAGTGTACATAATACCTCATCTCAGAAATATAAACATAAAGATGAGGACAATAGTCCGAATAATGTAAATAGTGTACATAATACCTCATCTCAGAAATATAGACAGAAAAGATGAGGACAATAGTCCGAATAATGTAAATATTGTACATAATACCTCATCTTGAGAAATATAGACAGAAAGATGAGGACAATAGTCCGAATAAATAGTGTAAATAGTGTACATAATACCTCATCTCAGAAATATAGACAGAAAGATGAGGACAATAGTCCGAATAATGTAAATGGTGTACATAATACCTCATCTCAGGTATATAGACAGATACTGATCTGATCTTGGTTGTTTTTTATTGATCTTGTATTTTTAGACATGTGATCGTTTTCTTTCACAAGGCAATAGAATAGTGATACACCAATCTTCCAAGTAAGGCCACGGTTGCAATATTGACAATTGTAATTGAAATTCATAATCCATACATAAAGATCCATAGGGACACTCCGGCGTGGTATAATTGTTAGAGAGATGTTTCGTTAGATCATTTACAGGTGCGTAGTGAATTCGGTCCTCACTGGGTGCCCCACACTTTCGGCCTTGTGCCACCTCTAAGCTCCGCTTAGAAAATCGATTTATGGCACCCGGACATGGTGCAATGTTTAGCAAGTTCGTCTCGTTAGAACAATTACAACTGACTAGTTAGTTCGATCCTTACCGGGTGCCACATACATTTGGGATCGTGCCGCGTCTGAGCTACGCTTAGAAAAGTATATTAAAAATACATAAAAAATTTTTCTGGAACGTGTTCATAAAAAAAAAAAAAAAAAGATTTATTTTTTGTGAATATGTTTTCTAAAATTAATAGGAATCAACTAATTGTATAATTGTTTGATAATTTCCTTCGACTGTACATTTTTTCTACACCATTTTAAAAAATATGACGTAAAAACTAATTCAATATAAACAATTTCCTCCGGTTGAAAAATATTGCGATGTGGGGTCGGGTAAGACACAACACTTAACTCGACAATGTCAATCGTGATAGTAGTATTTAATACGCAAGGAGATAAGTCCCTGCAATAATACTATATTCTTCCTCCTAGAACTACTTATCATTAATGGATCAGTCCATTAAAGAGGGTAACTGGCTCTTACCACACCCAAAAAAAAAAATGTAATTTCTAATGCTTACCTGACTATTACATTCTTTGTTGCTTCAAGTCCAGGGTCAACCGATATCTATTTTATACGTGCTCGCAGTATGCACTTCTTAATTCCTCTATCACAGAGTAACGCTCTTAATTTGATTGACACTTGGGTCTTGTATTGGATGAATTAATAGTAAAAAAAATAAATTTGTAACGATGTTTTTTTCCATAGATGATTATAGACAATCTAATATACAATATAATTTAAATGTAAATACGTTTCATCTATTTTAAAAATATATTTCCAGTTTATTTGCAAGCATTTTATTCTTCAGATACTTTTACAATCTGCACAATATAGCTGGCCACTCGTATTCCAGAATATCCTTCTACTTAGGCGGCTAGCCAATCCCTGTTGCAGGCACATTTTGTGTTTGTTCAACAACCACAAAGCCCACCTGCAATACTGCAACTATGCAGAGCAGACCTTAGTAACAGTTTCTGGGAAAGATCTATCATGATCAACAATATGAACATGGCCAGCACGCTCGAGCCCTCGGCCACGATGACTTGTGACTTCGTGCTAGAACAGCTATAAATAGGGTAGACGGCATCCAAGGGTTCCGACTTTACAATTTCACTCACAAGGTTTGGGTCAAACCATGGTACGGTTTTCAGACATTTTCCAAAGTTACCGCACACTGGGATCGACTTCTCCTGATAAATAGACCATGGTGAGATTTGAACCCGGGTCTGATAGTGTTATGGTCCAGGTTAGGACCAAGGAAGAACAACACGAAGACAAGAGTAGAAATAACGAAGGTATATTACACGAAATAATAATACAAGATGTGGAAGGTGTTAGTATGACTGTCAGACTGGTTTTGAGTGAACTACTATCGGATCGACTCGATTTGTCCCTCTCTCTTAGGCGTAGTATATATAGTGTTAGGAAGAGTTCATTCTGTAGTTATAAGTAAGGACCCATGACACATCGGCTGAATGCGAACATTCTAACGACTCGTCTCACATGTCCATAACACAATCTGCATAAAACTCAAATATGAAGAATTTTCTTAGGTTGTGCTAAGGTATTCCCGGTTTATTTTTTTATAAAGTTACAATAACTAATCAAAACATACCGGGATAGTTGCTATAAAAATAAAACTACAACACATATCAATTCGCCACTTTATTTCCTTCACAGTTTTCCTCTTCTTAAATCACACACTTTTATCCAGTATCGTTTCAAGTGATGGAAGCATTCCTGGAAATCCGTTTTGGGGGATTACAAGCAGCTACCTCGTCGTATTCTCTGATTTCCACAACGTCTTGAAATCTTATTCACTTTCAAAAGAGATTTGATTTTTTGAAATAGGAAAAGTCACAAGGGGTGAGATCTAGGGAATATGGTGGTTGTCGGACCTTGTGAATTCAATATTTGGCCAAAAACTGCTGCACAAGCCATGGTTACTGATGGAACCTCAGTGGTATGTTGAAGCATGTGCTACACACTTGCCTTTCAAGTACTGCTATTAACAAAGACAACGACCGAGAAAGTTATAACTTTGTGTGCATGCGCAAAAGAGTTCAAGGTCAATCTGTGCCATAGCAACAGACCCGATACTTTTTTGATCAGACCTCGTATTTTTTTTTCCTATCGTTCTGTTCTCATAACGTAAGTCAAATATAATTATCTTGGATTTCAAAATATAACCTTAATTTATTAGATTCAAATTGTTCAACTCTTTTTTTTTCTTCTTTTCAATCTTTTGAAAAACTATTGCATTAGAATATAAATAATTTCCTTCTTTTATTGAAATATATTAAAATTATTGGGTTGTAATCTGCAACGGATTTTCTTCTGGATTTGAAAAAAAATAGAGCATCCTATGTTATTCAGTATAAATACATTTTTACAATTAAAACACTGTATGAACAGTTATTCGATTACATTGGGCGACAAAAAAAAACTTTTTTTAATGTTGTCTATGTTTTTCCATATCGACCGAGCGTGTGAGCAACGATGAGATCTTAGAGAGGTTGTAAACAAGGAGGAAGCTTAATCTTAATATCAGAAAGAGGAAGCTGGAGTTTCTGGTACACATAATGAGGAAAGAAGGTCTGGAGAATCTGATACTCACGGGTCGAATAGAGGGAAAAAAGACAAGGGAAAACAAGGCGTGACATAACTGATGGACTTAAGCAAGTGAATGACAGAACGTTGTCTGGGGGAGGAACTTGTTGAGTTCTGCAAGGGATAGAGGGAGGTGGAGAGCCATGATCGCCTACGCCCTGGAAGGACATGGCTCATAAAAAGAAAAATAATTTTCCAAATGATATAGGACAATTTTTCATTACTGAATCCGAAAATGACATCCGTTTCTTTCAGTCAGTTCATGTTTTTGTATTTTGTTGAGATTTGAAAAATCCGATCTTATGACTAAAGCGATTACATTTTTGTTACATTATCGATTGAATTTTGTTAATATTTCTCATACAAAATAAGTTTTTAATTTATTATTTAAATATTACAAACATCGATTACAATAAATTGACTAGTATACATGTAAATGAAACTACATGTTATGTCATAATCGTTCAAAACTTACGTCTTGAAATTCCATTTATTCAAACTCTTAGAATAATGAGTCGTTTCTTGATAGTGTGTGTAAAAGTGAAAGAGGTCTTGAATATTTGCTGTTAGAATGACATGGTCCTTAGTGAAATCTGAAAGACTCTGTTGTTGACGTCAAATATCGCTATTTTTATACTATTATTCCGGAGAAATTGGCTCCTTAATTATATAACTAGTTATTCCTAATTGGCCCTAAAATTGACGTGGTATGCTTACTATTACGTCCGCGCGATATTTTGGCGGTAGACCTAAATTATAATGAATAATAAAACGAACTTACTGATTTATATTCTATGGTTTTGTTTTGTACAGTATAATTAGTGTGTTTTGAGATGTAAACACTTTCTTGCGTGTTATTGATTTATAAATATTTTAGCGGCGTGTTTTAATAATTATGAAGCTATATTTGGCTGAAAATACTTCTGATGGGGTAAAATTAATAACTTTATAATTAATATCATAATTAGTTTTGTTGTGTTAAACATGTTAAATATTTAGATATTTTAATGGACATGACAACAGAAACAAAATCGTGACAAACAGCTTGTGGCCTTAGCTCAAAAAGTTGACCTGATTGAACAAAACCAAAGTGATTTTTGGATTTAGCACATCAAAATTGTCCGAGATCAGCTAAAATATTTAGACAATGAATTTGTTGTTGACCAGTGTTATAAATCTACAATGAATTTTCTTCTGCATATTTTGGAAATAAATATATAATTGGAAATTCAGGAAGCAATTTTTAAATATGAATACATTTCTTCGTTCATAAACATATATTAGCAATTATTGGCGTATAAATTTGCAACAGATTTTTGTTATCGATCTTTGGAAAGCATCGCATGAAATGTTATGCTAATAATAATTTTCCGCGATTGCCAAAACGTATTATCAGATCATATGCTTATCAATTCGTACTTGTTTTATTTCTCTGAATATTTTGAAAATGTAACATAAACCTTCATTCAAATATAAATAATATTTTCGATTGCAAAGATAGCTTAGCAGTTTATTAGCTTATAAAATTGCAACGGATTTTTCTTCCGATGCTTTTAAAAATATAATGTAAAACTTAATTCAAATATATAAATAAATTCGATTTAAAAACTGCGTTTAATTTTTATGCACTTTTTAACTCCGAGCGCTTTATCAGCTGTTAAACGTATCAGTTTACAGGCTTGTATGTTTTTTACTCAACGTTCTGAAAATATAAAATATTTTTTAAAATCCAATATCAATTTCTGTAATGTGTTTAATGATAAATTATTCGTTATAACATTTAATTAATCTTACAGGGTATAAAGAGAGTAAAATGCGTCCAGTGAGACTACCAAGTCTAAATTTGAGACCCTGGTGTGCTTAGTCGTGTATTACTGATTATCATTCGTTTCTTTAATAATTGAAATACTGGAAAAAAAATATCTAAGACAGACACGACGAGGAAACAAAAGTTAAGAGCTGAAGCACTACCAAAAAGAATGGAATCTTAAATTAGATTAAACGTAACGTAATTTCTTGAAAATAATACGCGACCATAAATACGCACCCCAACAAATGATCCAAAATCTCTATCTACAAAAGTCAGGATGTATGTGTGCGTGTGTGTGTAACGAACGCACGGCCGATATTTTCGACGGATTTGCACCAAAATTTGCATGCACATGCTCCAAGTTAGCGGGAAGGCCAAGACCGGCTGCCACGAATATGCAGGAAGATTCTACTGGCCAGAGTGAGAGCCAATAGCAGGCTGTCACGAATAGGCAGGAAGATTCTATTGGCCAGCGTGAGAGCAAACAGCTGACTGACACGAATGTTAACTAGCATGCTAGCATGCAAAAATCGATAGCTGCATTCGTCACAAATGGGAAAAATTTAAATCTGCATGGCACTTTACTCCAATTGGCCCATTCGCTTGCTTAAACTCAGCGTTGCTTCTGATTCCGCAGAACTGGGTTGGTGGTGAAAAAGTATTTGTTGTTAACATTCTTTTTTCATTCGGTTTTTCCAGTTACGAGTCCTTTTTTAAAGCTGATCGTTTTGTGTTCATTTTGTTTAGTTCTTTTTTCGTACCAGATTTAATGTTTAGTATAGAGCTTGGAAAAAATTCGCTGTGTGAGATAAGCAAGATGTAAGGCATGTAGCAACATCGGCACGGCAAAGGGCACTCCTTTAAAGGCAAGGAAGGGCAAACATATTTTAAGTCAAGTGATAGCGATTGCTGTATGTTGCCATGTTGCTAGTTTAAGAAATATATCTATCCGTATGTATAATACGCATCTATAAATTTTGTCAAAAATATAATAATTACGAAGATATTTTGTCGACCTTGACATTAAAAATAAAATCGAAATCGGCTAAAATAATATTGAAAATTACTATGTGGTTTCTCCGTTAAATATAACAAGAATGACAGTCATGGATGGCCATGAAGATGACGTACTTTGGCAAGAGAATGAAGAGACCAAAGCTAATTTTGAAAATATCGAAGATAATTTTGTGAATGATAATTTGTTTAATGCCAATTTAGATATTGATTCTATAATAGAAAGTGGTGATGATGATGATTCTATAATAGAAAGTGGTGATGATGATGATTCTATAAGAGAAAAGGGTGATGATGATGATCCTATAATAGAAAGTGGTGATGATGATGATTCTATAATAGAAAGTGATGATGATGGTGATTCTATTATAGAAAAGGGTGATGATGATGATTCTATAATAGAAAGTGGTGATGATGATGATTCTATAATAGAAAGTGGTGATGATGATGATTCTATAAGAGAAAAGGGTGATGATGATGATTCTATAATAGAAAGTGGTGATGATGATGATTCTATAATAGAAAGTGGTAATGATGATGATTCTATAATAGAAAAGGGTGATGACGATGATGATGATGATGAAAATTAAAATTTCATTCAATTGTTTACTTAATATCCTCTTTTCTTCGAAATTGTTTTTTTTATAGAATTTTTCGCCAAATAAAGACCACGGTTACTGATAAACATAAATTTATTGACGAAAAATATTACAATTATTATTGTTGGATTTAACATGAAAATTGGGATAATATCTTTCTTATTTTAGAACAAATACGTATTTATTATTAATTATTATAAATCAATGACTAAAAAATATTTGTTGTTTAAACCTGTAAATAATACGCTCCGCTACTATCAGCCGTAATTTACAATAAAAAGGCGTATTATTTTCGAGAAATCACGATATTCTTTTTTGTAAATGGGGCGCTAAAATTGACAATTTTATTTAGGTATGAGAGCAGAAAGTTAATGTTTATGAAGAAAAATGATCTTTTATGAATTTCCGTAAGGCTAAATTCTATCCGTGTATCCCCAAAGTTAATTCTTCTTCTTTTAGTGCCACGTCACCTGAAAACGTTTGCGATCATGCCTCTCCACAATATCCTGTGCTTTATAACTATTAATAAATATTGTATTTTTTTTTATTTCACCTAAAACTTTGTTTCGCCAACCATTTACTCAAGTTATGTTATGCTTTGTTTTCTTTTGTCCCTTTTGTCCTGTGCGTATCAATTTTTCCAAGCCTTCTTTCTTCATTATTTTCCCCCAGAATTTTCAACTATTTATTCTATTTATTCCTGATATTAATTATAAGGTACATTTTTCTTTCCATTTTCTTTAAAACATCGTTGTTTATCACATGTTCGGTCCATGGTATCCTCAGAATCCTTCTGTACAACCATATCTCTGCTGTTTCAAATCTCCAAATGAAACGAGTCAATCCACACGACTAACGTGATTAAAATGGTATCAGCCTTTTTGTTTTGGTGTCTTGTCTCTAATGAAGCCATCTTCCCTGGTCTCCAAGGAAGGTCACACAACTAGTAAATTGGAGCTCTTGCTGTAACATTAAAGCAAGCACAGACAAAAGAGTTTAAGGATTACCAATTGCAGGTTTTGAGCGTTTAGTCTACATCACTGTTCCCCTTAGGTCTATTTTTCCTACTGACTTTATAGTAAGTAGAAGAGTTCACAATAGCCTCATTAGATAGAGCACGCCACAACACTTTTACACATAGTATTAATAAAGTGTGCATAGAAAATAAGCAATAAAATTGAATAACAACTGTTAAAATATGTAATCTCATAAATATTTTATCGGTTCCATCCATTATTATTACATTTGCGATATAAAATCAGTGTTTCTTTCGATAATTTTATTTATATTCATCGGATTTGTATTGAAGTAATTAATTCCTATCTTGCCAAAATGAAGTCGTAAGTTATCAGATGAACATTCAATTTACATTAAAAAGGTTAAGATAGATACTAATAACAATAAAGTGTCTTTTAAACAATAACATGTTTTTACAACAATGATTCTAACAATATAAATGCACTCTAACCATATAAATTCATTCTAACCATATCAATTCATTCTAATAATAGAAATGCATTTTAACCATATAAATTCATTTTAACCATATAAATTCATTCGAACAATATAAATGCATTTTAAACATATAAATTCATTCTAATCATATAAATGCACTCTAACCATATAAATTCATTCTAACCATATCAATTCATTCTAATAATATAAATGCATTTTAACCATATAAATTCATTTTAACCATATAAATTCATTCGAACAATATAAATGCATTTTAAACATATAAATTCATTCTAATCATATAAATGCATTCTAACCATATAAATTCATTCTAACCCCATGAATGCATTCTAACCATATAAATTCCTTCTAACCATATAAATTCATTCTAACCATATGAATGCATTCTAACAATATAAATTTATTATAACAATGCACATTTATTATTAGAAAATAAATTTATTCTAATAATATACTTCTATTCTAAGAATAACGTGTTTTTTTGTTTTTTTTAAATATAAAACGTTTTAAGGATTATTAATTTATGGCCCGGCAACGTTAGAAAAATATTATTCCCTACAACGTTCTTTGTAACTATTGTCATCGTCTGATATTTCATATTACTATGAATTGATCCAGTGGAGCCGAAATAAATCTTCCATGGAATCATTTAGCGACCGAATAAACTGTTTACATTACAGTTCATTACTGATTTGTATTGTCTGCACATTATGAACCTTATAGTGGAGTAATGGATAGCCACTGGGATTTGTTAAATAATAGTTAAGGAGACTATTATTTTTTAGAGAATTATATTTCTCCTTTGACTTTCTCATTTTGACCTTTGAGGTCAGATACAGGAAAACAAAGGAAGTCATTTTTGATTGTCTAAATCTAGCATTGGAATGTAGAATGTAGAAAGAGATTTCAGTGTGTTAAGTCGATGTGGTAGGTAAATTAAGAGTTAAGTTTTCAAATTCCCTTTGTTAATGTCTTTTCATCTCCGGATCCAAAAACATTTCACCACCCGACCAGGAGAAGACGAGCGTGAGAAGATACAACATCGTTATGGAATCGACCCCGTCAACCATGACCAACCGCAGACGGTGGAGTAATACAACAGGATTGAGAAATCGGAGAACCCAGATCTAATTCTATTCCATTACTTTCACACGTGCTAATACCCTTGGGAAAGCTATGAATCTTCTTCTTCTCTCTCAGCTATGGGTAAAATAGCAGGACAGACTTGGGTGGCAACCAGTCGAGGAAAACGTAACTCTGAATTCAAAACCGACTCGGAGAGGGTTGGGCTCCTTCAGATTATCTTGCCCAAGAAACACCACTGCTGATGAATCATGGGATTCCCGATCGCGCGCAAACCTTTTGTAGGTTATTTAAAGCCAGGAAATACTTTTAGATTTTAAGTAATCTCTGGATATAGTAACGCTCAACTCATAGAAGTCTTAATAAACGCATTACTGGGAGGAAAAGAGGTGGATTTATGTCTTTCTCAAGGACATGTTTGTGTTGATATATATATATATATATATATATATATATGGCCAGACGATTGCATCTAACATGAAACAGACTTTCGCCTCTAATTGTTGACTTCTATGTTCTCTTTTATATATTGTCATGGGATCTTACCCATAATAATAATAATTCCATACTTAATAAATACTGCGCCTCAGGAGTAGGCAAGGAGTCAGTAGTTCAAGTCGAGTCAAGAGTCGAGTCAGAGGCAGTCTGAAACAGAGTCGCGTTCAGACAATTACTGCAAGACATTGGAATAGTGATACTGGTCGAGACTACAATGTTCTCTTTACTAAACCTGATTGTTCGTACTAACACTTCTAATTCTCTGTATATATTCCTGTTTGTAATATATCTGTGTTATTCCATACCTGTGTTCGAGTTCTTCTTTATTGGTTCTACCTTGTACTATTACCGTGGTACAAGGAACCGAACCAACCATACATATATATATATATATATATATATATATATATATATATATATATGTGTGTGTGTGTGTGTGTGTGTGTGTGTGTGTGTGTGTGTGTATTTAAGGCACCACCCCAAGCAAGGGGTGTGCCACTAGGACGCAAGGGGTTACAGAGGATTGAGAACAAGAGTAAAGAGGCGTGTTTGAGGAAAAGGATACAGAGAAATACGGCGAATAAGCTGAGGGCGTCAGATGTCGATTGACATTACACTTGAATATTTGAAGATTATAGTCATCGGGGAAGCAAGTAAGGGGAAGGGAGTTCCACAGACGGGAAGTGCGAGAGAATAAGGTGTTTGAGTAGCAGTGATGGTTACATTTAACCGTTTTGACAGTGAAAGGATGAGACTGAGATGCCAGCCTGGTAGCTCGTTTAAATTCATGTAGCCCGGGAACCAGCTAAAGTAGCTCGTCGGAACAGTTGCCTTGAAAATACTTGTAGAAGAGACAGAGTGAGGCCACGGCACGTATGTGGGGTAGCGATTGTAGACTAGATGCCAGATCAGGACCTATTATCTTGCATATTCGGCTCTGGATTTTGACAAGGACCTCTACAACAATTGTAGTATGGAAATGGCATTCGGCTTTCCGACTGTCCAATTCCGAGTCTTTATCCAGTACATCACCCGCAGATCAAAGCTTACAGCACCTGATATTTCGAAACGGTTACCATCTATATACCGACAAACTTCGGCGTTGCTTAAATTTGATGATCGTTCGCGAATCGCCATGTCAAACCAATATGGCCGCAAGTTGTTAAGGTTAATGGTCCGCTTGTAAATAGCAAATCGTCGATGTTCGTTCAATGTTTAATTTCGTCAACTTCGACTGCGACGAAAGCTCACTTGAAATCAGCACGTGTAAATCATATTTTGTATCACCGACTCTCGGTTTTCGAGTTGATTGTCTGATGTGATTATTTGCCTTTCGTATTTTTTTCTTCTTCTTTTTGCTTTAACACAACACTAAAAAGAATACAGATTTTTTAATCAGTCAAATATACCAGGAATTTTTTTTTTTTTTTTTTGCAAAAACAAATAATTATTTCTTTTACGGATGTCATGCAGAAAATCTCTATACAATCACAGTGACGTCAATCAGTTGCTAATTCTTCGATTTAAGAAAGAATCCAAAACATCCGTTGTTAAATTCTAATTCGATATTTTTTTTTTCACTTATATCAGGCTGAGAAAGCGAAAAAGAATGTAATGCACATTCTGACACCTGACCAAATATTTTCCTTATCAGAGGAAATTTGTAAGGTCTCCTCACAGCTTCTTTTCTTCCTAAAACAAAAGACTAAATAAGTTCAGAAAAAAAAAGAATACAAAATCAAAGAAAATTTAGAAAAACAAATGAAAATTTTTCAATAGAGTTAGTACCGATGAGTGTCAGCGTCTTTGTTTGGGAGGTCTTTTTTTTTTAATCACACATTTCAATTCTACCCAGAGATTCGATTTTGAGAAGATAATCACTCCTATCTCCAGATAAGAGTTTTCTTTCTTATTTTTAATGCAAGCAAGATAAAAGTTCGAGCTACACGGAAGGAAAAAAAAAAACAAAGAAAAAAAAATCAATAAATATCTATCTAAAAGTTTTTAAATTAACGCGGCAAGTTCAAGTGGGGAGATCGTGTTTTGCCAAAATTCTAACTTTTAAGGAAAGCTATGCCTGAAAGTTACTATCCAATGTTCTGGATGTTTCATATTCACAGCATTTGGCATAATATGGTACAAATATAACAGAATATATCCCCATAGGATAGGCTTGGAAAATGGGATCTTAATGATTTCATCTGGGCCCGAAATACAGTTGTCTCAACCACATTCTCAGCAAGGGCTCTGATCAGGAGATTCGAGGGTTTCATGAGCGTGAAACAACATCTTAGTTGCTATTGTTCCCAGATCCACCCTGGCCCGGGCAGATTATGAACACCCAAACACTATGAAAGTATATAAATACATTTATATAAGAAAAATGCAAAAAATAAAAATAAAATGTTGTTATCCAATACATTTTTACCTGAAATTGACGGCATACAATTGAAAATTGCATTGTTGGTTCAAAATATTTAGATTTCGGTATTAAAAAACCAACAATAAACAAAATTTTTACCTGAAATTGACCCATAGGGTTGATATGCCGCTAAACAAATTGTGCCAATCAAATATTTAGATTTCAAAATATATGCTTCAAAATCAGACGAACCAAACCAATCAAAATATTTAGATTTCGGCATTAAATAGGCTGATATGCAAACAAAATTCAAAATATTTAGATTTCGGTATTAAATAACCAACCATAAAATATTAAGAGGTTGATATGCCAAAAACAAAATCAACCAACCAAGCCAATCAAAATATTTTAGATTTCGGCATTAAATAACCCATAGAGGTTGATATGCCGCTAAACAAAATCAACCAACCAAACCAATCAAAATATTTATTTTCGCCATTAAATAACCCATTGATTGATATGCAAAATATTTAAGATTTCATTAAATAACCCATAACCCATATGCCACTAAACAAAATCAACCAACCAAGGCAATCAGAATTTTATATGACGCTAAACAAAAATCAACAACCAACCAAACCAATCAAAAATATTTAGATTTCCAATCAAAATATTTAGATTTCGCCATTAAATAATCCATAAATAACCCATCCAGGTTTATAAACGCCGTTAAACAAAATCAACCAACCAAAAAACAAAATATTTAGATTTCACCCATGAGGTTGATATGCTTTATTTAGATTTCGGCGTTAAATAACCCATATGAGGTTTATGCGTCAATTCAACAAATTTCGGCAAACGTAATGCCAAAAACAAAAAATGCTCAGAATATTTAGAATTCCATATCCCATAGACGTTGATATGCCGCTAAACAAAATCTTATAGAAAAAGAATCAAAATATTTAGAAAAAATGTAAATAATGTAAAACGTTGATATGTGAATATCATATAAGTACATTCAGAAAGTGGGTAATCACGACTCTCCACAATCTTCTGTCTTTGGTAGATATTCCTAACATTTTTTTTAATAATGCCTGCCACTTCTTGTTTTGCTATCCATTTAAACAATCAATTTAGCTACACCCTTGTCCAAAAACAAAACGAATACTTCCGTTCTCATTTACTTTTTTGTATTTTTCCAAGGAAACATGGCCCAGTGCTCATGTTAGTATTTCCAATGTCCATTCCACGAATTCGTTACTTGCAGATTGACCAAACGTTCTTGATTGGATTTAAATCAGGAGAGTTTCCGAGCCAGTCGATAATACTTTGATTTGATCACTGGTAAGGCTTCCCATTGTGTTCGTACAGCGTTACAATTATCGCACGCTTCCTTGGAGTAACGTCCATCGCAGACAATGGTCGTAGGATAACTAATCGACAGTCGAGACAATAGTGTCTGGGCGTGTTAAAAATCTGATGCAATCACGGATGACGTAATATTTTTAAGGCCAAACAAAGTTCATCATACACCCCCAAAAATAGGTTCATATTAGTGCACACCACTGCAAATGATCTGAGAACAAAACAAAAATCGACTACATCCTGTCACTCCAGTGGCTCTAAAACTGACCGTATGGTGAAAAAAGGCAACTAAATCAGCCGTTTTAATTAATTTGCACAAGAGTGTACGTTAGTAAACCGTTTGCTTTGCGCTTCTTGAATTCACTATACCCTGTGAGTGCCAAATTCTCCAAACCTTCTTTAATTATTTTATGTCCTATAAATTTCCCATTCTAACTATCTTATAAGATTGTTTATTTAACCTTTCTTTATTGGAGTGTTTATTTACAAGTATAATTTTATATTTGCAACGTTATAAAAACTAAAACAATTAAAACTAATGCAATGCAATATTTTTCATTTATCAATTTATAATAAAATTAATATGAAAACAGTTTTTATTCATAAATTTATAAATATTCACTAAATTATTAAAATATGTGAACCAACTATAAGGAAATCTTTACTATTTACCATTTTATAAAGTTTGAACTGATTAGTCGATCTTTTGCCAACCATTCCAATAAACACTATAATAAATAAATAAACATCGTAAATAAACAATCCAATAAACAAATAGTGTTTATTATTTTTGTTGTCAATTCTCAAGAACAAAGAAAATGGATATATTTACTTTACGTTTTATTAAAATTCTAATTGTAAAAGAAATGTGACGTAATGTATGCGAGCTTCCTTATGCATAATTATAACGAATGATGAAAAAAAAAGGGAATTGTGGGTAGAAACGTGGCTATATGAATTAAGGTGAAATCTGTTACTGGGGGTCGGGGTTCGATCTAGTATCAAGCAACTGGACGGCAGAGGAAAGAAGGAAGGAAAAAAAGCAAACAAAGTGAAAGAGGAGAAACGAAGAAAGAGATCAGAGGAAAAGCAAAAAGCATGTGAGAAAGCATGAAAAACAAATTGTTTCGCCCCCTAAACCTACACTAACCATGGGTTTTTAAAACAATAAACATTGCCCTGGAGTGAAGGTAGTTAGAATCCTAGTGGTTTCAAGGGTAAACCGTCCTTTTCAGAGGCCGTTTTTTTTTGCGGGCACCAGGGGTAAATACGGCTGGTTAAAAATCTTGATTAAATGTGTAAGAATTATTAAATAATGAACAAATAAGAAAATATATATTTGACATGTTTGGGCACCTCGAGGTGTAATGGTTAGCAAGCTTGTCACGCTAGAAGAATTAAAACTGATTAGTGAGTTCGATACTCGCTGGGTGCTCCTTACTTTCGGCCTTGTGCCACATCTAAGCTACCTTAGAAAATAGTTTGGGCACCCCGAGGTGGTGTAATGGTTAACAAGTTTGTCACGCTAGAACAATTACAACTGAATAGTGAGTTCGATACTCTCTAGGTGCTCCTTACTTTCGGCCTTGTGCCACATCTAAGCTACCTTAGAAAATAGTTTGGGCATCCCGATGTGGTGTAATGGTTAGCAAGTTTGTCACGCTAGAACAATTACAACTGAATAGTGAGTTCGATACTCTCTAGGTGCTCCTTACTTTCGGCCTTGTGCCACATCTAAGCTACCTTAGAAAATCATTTGTACATCCCGAGGTGGTATAATGTTTAGCAAGCTTGTCTCGCTAGAACATTTACAAATGGGTAGTGAGTTCGATCCTCACTGGGTACCCCATTATTCTTTCGGCCTTTTGCCACATCTAAGCTACACTTGGAAAATCACTATATATTTGACATGTTTCGCTACATTTCTTGTAGCTTCGTCGGAACTTTTTTTCTGGTTTGGTGGAATGGTTCGGTATGCCGAATGGTATGTTTTCACTGGTTGGGTGCAAATCATGTCCTCATATTTTGTGTCATTAGGACGTATGCCTGAGTTTCTCAATTCTAGTTTAACGTTTCTTTTGTGCATGTCGCGTCGCTCCTGTGTGCGCGTCTACTTCATACACATATAGAGAACAACGGACAGAAACAAAGAAAGACAGAAATACAGGCTGACAATTTGGAAGTCAAAAATAGAGAGGGAGTGGGGGGTAGATATTAAAGGTTCGTTGGCTGCATATCAAGAGTCTTTGGCTCAAAAGAGTGAAATACTTTAACATTGCGGTGGATATAAATTATTGATGGAGAGATAGAGCGCAAAATATAACTTGAATTATTATTCGTTTTTTTATTCCGCATATTAATCAACTCCGTATGGAATTGGGGCTTATTATCGGCGGTAGTAATCGGCTATAAAATATGCGAATGCTGCTCTGCTGATGACAGACTCAGGAAGGAAGCGAAATGAATTCTTGGACAAGCTAGCAATTAAAAACAAGAAAAAATGTATTAGACTATATTTCTGAGATATTATGTACATTATTTATATTATTCGGACTATTGTCCTCATCTTTCTGCCTATATTTCTGAGATAACGTATTATGTACACTATCTGCATTATTCGGACTATTGTCCTCATCTTTCTGTCTATATTTCTGAGATGAGATATTATGTTCACTATTTACATTATTCGGACTATTGTCCTCATCTTTCTGTCTATATTTCTGAGATGAGGTATTATGTACACTATTTACATTATTCGGACTATTGTCCTCATCTTTCTGTCTATATGTCTGAGATGAGGTATTATGTACACTATTTACATTATTCGGACTATTGTCCTCATCTTTCTGTCTATATGTCTGAGATGAGGTATTATGTACACTATTTCCATCATTCGGACTATTGTCTTAATCTTTCTGTCTATATTTCTGAGATAAGGTATTGTGTACACAATTTACATTATTCGGACTATTGTCCTCGTCTTTCTGTCTATATTTCTGAGATGAGGTATTATGTACACTATTTACATTATTCGGACTATTGTCCTTATCTTTCTGTCTATATTTCTCAGATGAGGTATTATGTACACTATTTACATTATTCGGACTATTGTCCTCATCTTTCTGTCTATATTTCTCAGATGAGGTATTATGTACACTATTTACATTATTCGGACTATTGTCCTCATCTTTCTGTCTATATTTCTGAGATGAGGTATTATGTACACTATTTACATAATTCGGGCTATTGTCCTCATCTTTCTGTCTATATTTCTCAGATGAGGTATTATGTACACTATTTACATTATTCGGACTATTGTCCTGATCTTTCTGTCTATATTTCTCAGATGAGGTATTATGTACACTATTTACATTATTCGGACTATTGTCCTCATCTTTCTGTCTATATTTCTGAGATGAGGTATTATGTACACTATTTATATTATTCGGACTATTGTCCTCATCTTTCTGTCTATATTTCTGAGATGATGTATTATGTACACTATTAAGATTATTCGGACTATTGTCCTCATCTCTCTGTCTATATTTCTGAGATGAGGTATTATGTACACTATTTATATTATTCGGACTATTGTCCTCATCTTTCTGCCTATAATTCTCAGATGAGGTATTATGTACAGTATTTACATTATTCGGACTATTGTCCTCATCTTTGTCGCCATATTTATTCCAACGTTTTGGCCGTTGTACGCTCCGGCCTACTTCAGGCGGTCGCAATGTCGAACTGAACCCTTTATTTTGTTCACTGGGGTAGACTGTTCTAGTTCCTCGTGCCATGTCTAATGGATATCAGTTATCTCATGTGAATTCCCCTCTCCAAGTTCACCATTGCCTTAACCAGGTATTGAACTCACTCTTTGCGTCCTGTCAATGGATCTAACCAACGCCTTTATCCACTGTGCCATGTGTCTTTGAAAGTTCAATACCTGGTTAAGGCGGTGTAGACCTTGGCGAAGGGGTTAACAGGATATGACTGGCATCCTTTAGACATGTCACGTGGAACAAGAAAAGTCTACCCCACTGAGTGAAATAAATGGTTCATTTCGACATTCCAACCACCTGAAGAAGGCTGGAGCGTACAACGGCCAAAACATTGTAATATATATGGCGACAAAGATGTGGACAATAGTCCGAATAATGTGAAGAAGAAAGGTCTATTAAGGGCATGGTGATTGAATATATTCGGAGGAGCTTTTTTCCCTAGTGTCCCTTATTACATGAATGTAACGCTGCATCTAGATCTCACCGTTTTACAGTTAAAGTTCCCTTGATGCAACCGTAAGTTCTACTCAGACATTTTCTTTTTGTCGTGATGTTGTTCCTTCTATTACTGTGAAAATGGACTGGTCCTACTTATAAATATAGAAAGTAGCCGTATTAGAAGGAGAATTTGAGGGGCAGTTGATTTACTCAAGTTTTTTTCCGTTCTATGTAGAAGTATTTAATGAACGTCTTCTCAGTTTTCCCTACCTAATCTTCTCTTTCTTCGATACCGTAACTCCAGCCTTCCCAATTCACGCCTATTTTGAACAACTGGACTTTTTGCAACACCCGTCACCGTGTTGAAATCTCCATAGTATTAATATTGTTGCAGTTAAAACTAATATTTTTGTCGAGATTTACAAACTCTACGTTTCATTCAATTTAGCCAACAAATCGATGAAATTTGGATAAGCTGATTTGTTTGGAAAAATGCTTTAACAAAAACCCTAATTCGCGGCTTAATCATTTCTTAAATTTAATATTATAGGACTTCATGGAAAATCATATTTTTTAAGAATTTTTTTTTTCCTTTTTAACAGCAAAGAATAAATTCTCAGGATTTCTTACTCTTGAGAATGCAACATACAACTGGCCATGCTTTCTGGAGTCAAATTCTAAGTTTTTTCCCTGGTGATTTGTTTATAGTTCTCGCAGACGCTGTGCGGTTTGAAAATTCGATTCTTGTATATCAAAACGTAGAGAAAATATATGCAAAAAAAACACTGCATTTTTATTAAATAAGTATTTGTTATTTTAATCATTAAAATGTTTTTAAAATAGTGGGAGTGTTTTTATATGTTAAATAATAAAACTTTTAATTAAAAAAAATGAATGACAATTCATTGCACTAAACTACTCACGGTAATGAAACAAGTCGTACTTTCTACTCTCTTATCTGTTTACACTTTTCCTAAAAATTTGGATTCGATCAGTCAATGTATGGCTATTTTAGAGGATGTGGCGGACGGACAGACGGAAATCACAGAATTTTATATATAGAAGACAACATCGCAATACATTTGTCGCAATTCCCAATTGTGGATCTCCATTGCGATTTCTTGCTCCCCTGATCACTGCAGTATCTAAAAATTTAAATGCAACGTCAATCGTCATCTTCTGCCTTGTTTCCATTTTGCTTGTTCCTTAATCCTCCCGACTCTCAAGGATTTGTCATATAATCGAACCTGAATTGGCATATCGACTTCAGTCACTTTGTCATCGACGTTCGTCGCTTCACTCTGTCTTTTCTACAAATATCATCGAACCTGAATTGGCATCTCGACTTCAGTCACTTTGTCATCCACGTTCGTCGCTTCACTCTGTCTTTTCTACAAATATAATCGAACCTGAATTGACATCTCGACTTCAGTCACTTTGTCATCGACGTTCGTCGCTTCACTCTGTCTTTTCTACAAATATAATCGAACCTGAATTGGCATATCGACTTCAGTCACTTTGTCATCAACGTTCGTCGCTTCACTCTGTCTTTTTCTACAAATATAATCGAACCTGAATTGACATCTCGACTTCAGTCACTTTGTCATCGACGTTCGTCGCTTCACTCTGTCTTTTCTACAAATATAATCGAACCTGAATTGAAATCTCGACTTCAGTCACTTTGTCATCGACGTTCGTCGCTTCACTCTGTCTTTTCTACAAATATAATCGAACCTGAATTGGCATATCGACTTCAGTCACTTTGTCATCAACGTTCGTCGCTTCACTCTGTCTTTTCTACAAATATAATCGAACCTGAATTGACATCTCGACTTCAGTCACTTTGTCATCGACGTTCGTCGCTTCACTCTGTCTTTTCTACAAATATAATCGAACCTGAATTGAAATCTCGACTTCAGTCACTTTGTCATCGACGTTCGTCGCTTCACTCTGTCTTTTCTACAAATATAATCGAACCTGAATTGGCATATCGACTTCAGTCACTTTGTCATCGACGTTCGTCGCTTCACTCTGTCTTTTCTACAAATATAATCGAACCTGAATTGGCATATCGACTTCAGTCACTTTGTCATCAACGTTCGTCGCTTCACTCTGTCTTTTCTACAAATACTTTTTATGGCAACTGCTCCAAAGATCTTTCTCTGCTGGGGCCTAGACTGGATGAATTTAATTGTGACACTAGATTGGCAGCTAGATCAGCAGCTAGGTCACCCACTTTACTGTTGAAATAGCTAAATGTAACCTTCACTTTTACTTCAGCAGTTTCGTTATTCACGCTTTTAACCTGTGAAAATCCATTCCGTTTGCTTGTTTCTCTGAAAACTACGATCTTCTAAAATTGAAACTCAAAGTCAGCCGCGATCTTCGGTCTTTTTTGAACCCCGTTTATTCTTTGTTCGCCTGTCAATCGTCCCTATTGTCTTTCTTTTCTTTCACTTTAAGTTTCACTTCCTGTAATCCACTGTTTGCTAGTAGCAGACCTGCATTGATTAAAGTGAAATGATTAATATATATATATATATATATATATATATATATATATATATATATATATATATATATATATATAATAAACCATGGAATATTAGTGTTTTAACATGTATGTATGCACCTATGTATACATATTTATATATTTTGCATATGTATGTGTATATTTACCACTAATATTAGCTATATATATATATATATATATATATATCATACTTATTATAAAACCCAGGTTGTGTGTGTGTGTGTGTGTGTGTGTGTGTGTGTGTGTGTGTGTGTGTGTGTCTGAACGTTTATATATTGGATCGGATTTCCTACATTTTTCAACCGATTTCAACAAAACTTCACAGGACTACGTAAAATTACCTTGCGGTGGTTCTGACAGCGCCAAAAATTGGAAAAAACACAATTGTTTTTGCACAAAATCAATTTGAAAACACGATTATGAGGTATCGCGAGAATGAAAGGGTGACAACTCATATCGAGTTATATTTATTATAAAACCCAGGTTGTTTGTTTGTGTGTGTGTGTTCGTTTATATATGGGATCGGATTTCCTACATTTTTCAACCGATTTCAACAAAACTACACTTTTTTTTTTGGCAGGTAATGTACCTTATTGTCTTGCACACTTTTTTCTTTATTTTTACGTTCAGAATGCTTTAAAAATTCCATTTACAAGACAATTGTTTATAATAAAATTCTATTCAATCGGTAGACTCATAACGATTGAAAACAATGTTTTTGTTTGAGTTTGACCAATTCGTAAAAAAAAAAAAAAAAAAACTAATTAAGACATGCGCGTCCGTCAACCTTAAACAATAATCTTTGTCAATTTTATTTTTCAGTCTTTATGATGGTCGATACTTGATCTATCTCTTACTGTTACATTCCCGGGCTCTACTGCTAGTATATATATATATATATATATATTCTCGGGCTTCTCATTCTCTTTGACTTTCACTTCCTTTAAGCTCTGCCTCCTAGTGGTATTATCGCTTTGCTTCGGCAGAAACGATATAAAAAGAACCTGATCGAACAGTGTTATTGTCAACTTAACGTTATAAAATCTGTCTTTTAAATCAGTTTTTCAGGAAAACATTTTTCTTAAGTTTAAGAACTGTTATCGAACATTCCAGTAATGATGATATGATATCTTTCATTCTAACTTTTGTTCGGACTAGATATATGAACTGGGAATATCTTAATAATGTCATTATTTTTTCCTCGACTTACATGTGATATCCATTTTAGCTGTTGGTGAAGACAAGATAGAGCAATGGATAGCGGCTCAAACTGAGGAATCGAAGTCGAATCTATGCACTTACGTGCTAATAGCCTTGGGAAATCTCTCTTCAGCACAGACCGGGTTCTATAGCCTTCTGGCCGCAGAAAGAAATAGCAACCAAATGGGGAGGAAAATCTGCCTCGTCAGTCATGTATCGAAAGATTCTAAGCGTGTATCACGCATAGCATATAACTAACTGACTGTTGTTGAAGGTGCTTAAGTAATATGGTTTCTGTTACTAGCTACAGTTGTGTTTTTTTTCTGTTATTTGATGCAATTTGTGATTCTGTGGCGCCTCTCCAAAAGGTATGAAGAAGGAAGGTATTCGCCAAGCCACTCAGGTTTCAATCGGTCAAAGTCATTTTAACCGACTAGGACAAAATGTGTTACTATGGTCAAACACACTGAGGAGTAGGGGGAGAAAAAAAAATAAAATAAAATAAAAAAAATAAAATAAAATAAAATTTAAAGATTAAAAAAAAAATAAAGAATTAAAAAAAATAGAGAAAAATGAATATGAGTTTTCGGTAGAGCGAAATTATACTCACACAGGGCAGTAAATGTTTGTCCGCTTTCTTCCTCATGATAACAAGTGAATGTACGGCTCACCTTAAGTCCCTGCATCGACCTGGTGGTGGTGAGGGGGGAGGTCAACGGCCAATCCTCCGCCTTCACCAAATATCTGAGAAATCGATTGAACTGTATTCTGAAATTTATAAAGCGAGTAGCCATGATCAAATGCAAAATAAATAACAGAACCGTCAAATCCCAGCATGCATTTGTGTGCTTCTGCCTATAAAAGTGGAGGGAAACATGTTTTACGGTCATTACCCAGTAGGATTTATATATTTTCTGCGAAAAAAAAGAAAAAAAAAAGAAAAGAAAAGAGGAAAAAAAAGACATTGTGATCATTCATTAAAATTTTTACATCTAAAGTGTGTGTAGGTCTCCGGTGAATAAGTGTTATTGTGGTATACGTAGCACTGAGAGGTGATGGACAAGTTCTTTTGGTGATTTGAGTATATTATAATGAATGAATCGGTCGTTATTGTGATTAACTAGGTGTAGGATAGTCAATGAAGACCAGCCTTTCTCAACTTCCTCTTCGGCCTTCTGCCACAGTTTTGTAATATTTTACATAATAAAATTTCCTTCAGCAGTAGGATTGAAACAAACACAATCTTTCTCTTAAAATATTTTTTCTGGAAAATAGGTTTATCAAGTCCAGTAGCTGTTATCTCTCTTTCCATTAGTGATGGGGATTTCTTTCCTAAGATTTTATTTCATGTTGTGTGGAAGGCAACGATTTTGTCATTGTTTTTCTTCTTTGAGATATCCATTTTAGCTGCTTCTGTTGTGAGTCCTCATGTGATATTGATATGTCCCGGAAAGGGATATATTTGAACGAAGTAGCTAAGTGGTTTTGGCTTCTATAACCAAGTAGAATATGGTAGCAGTAATCGACTGGTACGCGTCGTAGTCGCAGGTAAGAAGTGTAGATCAATGGCGTAGTCCAGTGGGCGTCGTTATAGACTTAGCTCTCAGACTAAGGCTCTTTGACTCTCCTACACGTCCGTCGGTATTTATGACAGACACCAGCCAATCATATTCCAGTGACAGCCATATGAAAGTTTTGATCTGACGAGTCTATTTAAGTACATGACTCGATTTTTTTTAATGTTTTCGTTCCGTAACATCTTGCAATCCATGTGTAGCAATATCAGTCAACTGAGGTTTTGTTAAATCAATAACAGTTCGACTTGTCGCAGAAATAGGTTCCGGGATATTTATTTTCGACCGATGGTTATCGGTACAGTGAAGTGGGAATCAACGAGCCTTGAAGAAGGATGGTCCTCTTTAAGACCTACAGGGTTCATACCCTCGAAGCTATTTTTAATCATTGATCTTAAAGAAAGTGGTCGTATTGGGTTGGGGCATAATTATCAGACGTTTTTTGAAATAATATTTATTATGAAAACAGAAACATAACAATTCAACAATAACAGCGTATGATTATCAACACGCATTTTTATAACCTGAAAATAAAATAATATTTTTTATTAAAAAAAGTAAACAAAACAGCAATTTTTATCAACAAATAACTCGATATATCGATATTTAAACGTGGACAGGCTATTAAAGACCCGGCCAGGCAATTTAAGAAGGGCTACGCTATTTAAACCCGACCAAGCTATTTAAGACCCGGCCAGGCTATTTAAACGTGACCAGGCTATTTAAGAACGGCCAAGCTATTTAAACCTGGCCAGGCTATTTAAACCCGGCCCCGGTATTTAAGACACAGCCAGGCTATTTAAGAACGGCCAAGCTATTTAAACCCAGCCAAGCTATTTATGTCCTGCCCAGGCTATTTAAGGACGGCCAATATATTTAAACCCGGTCAGGCAATTTAAACCCGGACAGGCTATTAAAGACCCGGCCAAGCTATTTAAGAACAGCCAAGCTATTTAAACCCGACCAGGCTATTTAAGACCCGGTCAGGCTATTTAAGAAAGACAAAGCTATTTAAACCTGTCTAGGCTATTTAAACCCGCCCAGATTATTTAAGGCCAGGCCAAGCTATTTACGAACGGCCAAGCTATTTAAACCCGGCCAGGCAATTTAGGACCCGGCCAGGCCATTTAAGAACAAGTAGGCTTATGCATGATATTGCTCAGCTTGTATGCGATAGAGAATCGGAGCAGTGGCTACATTCATCGTTAGTTCTGTTTCGACACTGAAATCACCACAAATAGGTATAGCCCAGTCCATATTTGAGAGCCATATGTGATACACAGGAGTCTGCAAATGTGTAGGCCTGTTTTGGCTGGGGATTTGATACAGGCCAAGGAAATCATGAAAAAATAACAAATATCCTTTCATGTTTAAAGATATGCATATCATCTGGTTTACGCCTAATTAAAAGCGCTTTTTATCGAGGACGTTTTCGTCCTGGGTATGACGATAAACTACATCCGGCAGCAAGGATTCCGATTGGGAGACTTTGAGGAGATCTTGGCAAATATTTAATACACAAACTGGAGTGAAAACACTATGAAAGTATAAAAATAGATTTTTATGGTAAAAATACCAGCAATACATTTTTAAAAAATATTACCAGCAATACATTTTTAAGAAAAAAAAATTTTCAAGCAATACATTGCTGAGAAAAAATATTACTAGTAAAATATTTAAAAAAAATATATATTACACGCAATTCATTAAAAAAAAATATTACCAGCAATACATTTTTGAGAAAAAATATTACCAACAATACATTTAAAAAAAAATATTACCAGCAATACATTTTTGAGAAAAAAAAATATTTCCAGCAATACATTGCTGAAAAAAAATATTACTTGTAAAATTTCTTTTCAAAATATATATTACCCGGAATTCATTTTTTAAAAAAAACATATTACCAGCAATACTTTTAAAAAATATTACCAGCAATACAATTAAAAATAGATATATTACCAGCAATATATTTTTATAAAATTACCCATAATACATTTTTTGTAAACGGAAGTATTACCAGCAATACATTTTTTTGCAAAAGAAATTAACAATGCCCTAAGAAAATTAAATTTCAGCATTTAATGACCCATATGTAGTTGATATGCCGCTAAACCAAAAAAAAAAAAAAAACAATAAAAAAAAAGACGAATCTATTCTAAAAAGAAAATAACCTATTGAGTCTGATAAACCATAAAATAAAATAAACCCCTTCCTCTTTTTGATAAAGGCAAATAAAATAATCGAAAGCGCTTGGATATATACACACTTTATATCCAGAAAAGAAATGCAAGAAAAATTGAATAAAAAGCTGTTGCGGACCGGGCAGCGTGCAGTGCTGGTTTATTACAAAGTGGCCTTGTGCCAGACACCGCACTAAACTACCGAGTCCACAAGCAATGTATAAAAAAAATAAAATAATGCGTGAATGAACAGTGAGAGGAAAGGGGTCAATCAACAAGTGCATAAATTAATAAACATCAAAGAGATAGCCGGAATAAAATGACAAAGACGTCTGTTTGTAAAACATGTGTAACTTTAATTAGATGGAAACAAGTAGATTATTTCGTGGTACGAGATCAAGGAAAAGTTCCGCGCCTAAATAAAAATGCAAGATGAACAAGGCGGGAAAAAGAGTTTTATAAGGTTCTGGAAAAAGGAACTCGTTAAACACGAGGTGTATGTGCGCACAGATAGAAAGGAGTACTCACTGTGAATTTTTTGGCGTTGAGAGTGTATGTGATTTTGTGTTTTTTCTTTTTTATGTTCAGGTTCAAAGTAGGGTCTCAGAGTTCGGTCAGGTCTTGAATTAACTGTTAAGAATTTTAACGGAATGCTGTGGACGTCTAGCCAAAGGGACGAAGAGCTAGTTGCGGTTGGTTGCATCGTCTATGAGAAGTTAATTATGGCGAGTCCAGAGGGGACGAAGAATGTCTGTTCGTCAGTAAGATATCCCTGTCTGTGTTTAATATTGACTGACGAGGGATAAATGTAAGTCACCTGTTGAATACGAAGTTTTGCCCACGACTGTGTCGTGTGTCTCGAACGTCTTTTGGTCGAAAACGGAGAAGGTCTAACCTGCGGGTAGCAAGTTTGTTCGTCAATAAGATATCCCTGTCTGTATTTCAGGTTTGACTGACGAGGGATAAAAAATAAGCCACTTGTTGAAATAAGATATTCCGGCCCGCATATGGGTTAAGGACACGGAATAAATGAGTTGCCCGTCTAGTCAGGTTGAAGATCGGGAAACAACTGGCTTGCAAACGCTGGCCGTTTGAGACGCCGCGAAACGCGCGGGAAAAAATTCAAAATCTGTTAGTCTGACTTCATCAGTAGGAGCTAGCGAAGTTCTTCCTCCAGGTTACTGCTACGTCTAGCTGTGAGAGGAAGGAAGGGGTGCAAACCGCGCGCGCACACGCACGAGTGTGAAAGAAAGGGAGGAAACTCGCGCGCGCGTAAAATATAGATAGAATTAATGTGTTAATTCCATAAAGCTTAATCGTATAATGCTGTTAGTCGTATTTAATGAAACTTATTTAAACCAGGGATTGCTGCCTAAATACACAATTACATATATCTATAGAGTTATGACTTTCTGCAACCTTATGTTTCTGTGTCAAAAATCGATGAACTGTTTTTTTACCAAAGTAATGAAAAATTTATTTGTCTCGGTTCTTGAAAAAAAGTCAACCCAAACCAGAAGTTCGATTTTACCATCTACGCAATACAGATAAAAAATCAAAACGTCAGTTTTATTTTTCGATTTGCTAATCATATGATTGGATAGAACTTATATCCGTTAAACGCATTTAACAGTTTATAGCTGTAACATATACAACCTTACAAATAAACAAAAATAGGAAAGCTATTTTTTTTACAATTTGCTAATGATGTTATTAGACAGTACTTATGTATTTTAACGTATTTAATCGTTTATAGATATAGCATAACATACAATCTTAAAAATAAACAAAAACAAACAAGTTCTAAATAGTTCCATAAAGTTCTAGAAGCCACTAAAAGGACTCAGTAATTCTATATTATATAGTTTGTTTTCTATACAATGCATATAGATATAGATTACGTTTACTGTTACAATTTACAGGTAGGCCTAA
>CAHIKZ030000854.1:1222500-1225000 GCA_903632075.3 Acanthosepion pharaonis | reverse complement strand
CATGAGTTCAAGCGCCCTACGAGAATGGCATCCTGCTCCTACCCCTTCACTGTCGAAACTATGAAATATAGCCGTCTCTTCTACTCCAATAGCTTCATGTCTCGCACCTCTTGCCTGTGGAAATCCCTTCCCTATTCCAGTTTCCCTGAGAGCTATAATCTCCAACTATTCAAATGTAATATCAATCGATATTTCCAGTTGCCTTGATCTATCCACTATCCTTCTCCTCATCCTTTCTTCTATCACTCCTATCTGATCTTGCTCTAAATTTTCTGTAACCCCTTGCGTCCTAGTGGCTTCCCGCCTTGCTTGGGGTGAAATGCTTGAAAAAAAAAAGGACGTAGCGATAAGGAACTGAGAGGCATACCACATCCTTCCTGTGTGTGTGTGAGAGAGAGAGAGAGAGAGAGAGAAGGGGGTGGAGGGTGGAAATCAAGACTGAAAAGCCAGGACTGGGAGGCTTAAATATGACAGCATTACTCAAATTTACCTAATCTGACTCTTTTGAAGTAGATGATAGCATGAGTCAGGTACAGTTGAAGCGGTACAGGGAGCCGATCATTTTACCTGCCTCTTTACCGATTGATTGTATGTAAGAGTTCTACTGGAGGACAGGTTTGATTTTGAGGCCCAATAATCTCTTCGTGCTAAAGAGGAAGCGTCTGCCTAACAAAGTCCAAATTACGCTTCGAGCAGATATGATCGTTCGAGAAAGATCATGGGAGATTTGTTGTTTAAAAACAGTAAATATGTAGCTGAGTCGTATAGCACGTCAGATCAAATGACGGTTACGTGTAGGAAACAGGTTCGAAGGGCAGATATTTTCTACGAAATTTCCCGGACATTCAGGCCGACAAACGTAATTAATACTATTTATTATAAACAGAACATTTACTTAAATAATCGTATCTATAAAAAAAACGTATAAAGCGCATATATATATATATATATATATATATATATATATATAAAATATAATGGACAAAGTCGGGCAATTATTTTAAGACATTTTCATGTTTATACATTTTTTTTTATAGATAAACATATTTAAATAAATGCTATGTTTTATAATAAACAGTATTAATAACATTTACGGGCCTGAATGACCGTGAAATTTTCATAGAAAATATTCGTTCACCGATAGAAATCGAACCTGTATCCTATACAGAACAATCATTTAGCCAGACGTTCCTTAACCGATCGAGCCACGGAGGATCGTTCGATTAGCAAGGTCGATTTTATGGAAAATTGAAGTATAAAAACAGTAAAAACGACCATGCTAATCGAACGATTCTCCGTGGCTCGATCTCGATATATCAATCGCAGACAATACTGTTTCGCATGTATCGTAGCCAAAGTGCTCCATTGCTTTTTACTGAAGAGCTTCGCATTTACGCAGGTGGCCGTTGTTTTTAGAATTAGATTTTCATTCAACAGTGCCCAGTTGAAAATATATTTTCAAGAGCTAAATTATTTAATTCACAAACAATACTGCTTCGCTGTATCACAGCTCCTCAGTGGGACAAGACAACCGAATGCCGCAAGCCTGGATCGAAACCCAATCAATTTGGTGTCGGTCTGAGTTTCTAGCACTGAGCCATCGTCACTGGACAAAATGAGCTAGCCAAATCTCGCGTATTGTTTTTACAAACGTAAAAACTGTTCAACCGGTGGCTGGGCATTACGACATGTTTTACCACCGTTCTACCGGTGGTTCTCAGTCACCACCAACCAGTGGCTGGGCATTACGACATGCTACCACCGTTCTACCGCTGATTGGGCACTAAGTCATTTTTCGCTACCACTGTTCAACCGGTGGCTGGGCATTACGACATGTTTCACTACCACCGTTCTACCGGTGGTTGGGCACTAAGTCATTTCTCGCTACCACTGTTCAACCGGTGGCTGGGCATTACGACATGTTTCTCTACCACCGTTCTACCGGTGGTTGGGCACTAAGTCATTTTTCGCTACCACTGTTCAACCGGTGGCTGGGCATTTCTCGCTACCACTGTTCAACCGGTGCTGGGCATTACGACATGTTTCACTACCACCGGGTAAAGTTCAACCGGTGATCAGGGTTTCTTACCACCGTTAAGATAAACTGTTCAACCGGTGGCTGGGCATTAAAAAAAAAAAAGTAATATTTCCTGAATTAACCTTAAATATACCAACCTACTATACAGTAATTAAATGCATTCTGATTATAAAAAAGATGAAAAAATCATGAAAAATCTCGTAAGTACTAATATATTCCCCACTGATAACAGTAAAAAAAATAAACTAATTACATATTATACTAAATTTAACGCAACCAACTTAATTATACGCAATAACTCTTCTCTGTTAACCAGTGTTTTGGAAAACACCGACATTGTATATCAGTTTAAATATCCTTTGGCAGATGGTATCTCTGATAAAAAAAGTAAGTACATATTTTGGTTTATCAACTACAACATTATCAAGACGTCTTACACTTCATTAGTCTGATACAAGTTCT
>CAHIKZ030000854.1:1152500-1217500 GCA_903632075.3 Acanthosepion pharaonis | reverse complement strand
ACTTATATCTTTTTTCTTTCTTACTTTCTTTATTCTTTCTTACTTTTTCTTTTTCTTTCTTTCTTTCTTTCTTTCTTTGTTTCTTTCTTTCATTTTCTCATTGAAATCAAGTAGTGTCTTCCCACTCTTTCCACGTGATCAAAACGGAATATTCCATTATTTACGACGTATTGGCAGTGGATGTCGAGCACTTTTATCTTCTCTTGTTTCTTTATTTCCCTCTAACCAAATCCCTGTCTTGCGGACATTTCTCTTCTTAATAATTTGAAAATAATTCAGCAGACGACGTTATTTTATATTAATTTATTTTAATTAGACTTTTGACGATTGCCATTATTCGGTTCTCGTTGTTTGATATTGTGCGTCAGAAAATGACGTTTTTATCGCGGTCGCCAGGACTTTTAAGAACATTTGGCTAAGATCAAACCGTAGTATCTGTTTTTATCAGCATTATCTGATTCTCTATCGGCACTTCTCCCTTTTCTTTCATTTATTCATTTTCTCATGTCCATTTCCCTATTTTTCCACGCGATCAAAACGCGGGATAGTCCATTATTTATGAGGTATTGACAGGAAGTAATGTTTGGGCTAACTAACTAACAAAAACGCGAAAAAAAGCATTATTATAATCGGATGTGAATGCGCGAGGGAGCAAAATTTAGCGTCTCCGAATGAGAAATCTTAGAGCTGAGTTCGAACTTCAGCCGTGCGAAAATAGGCTTTGGAAAGGTATCAGATCCAGCTCTTCTCCTCCAATATGGAAACAGCGGGGCAAAATGGGATCTGTAGCTGTGACTAAAAATCAGTCTAGGAAAACTCTGAAATGCAAATCTGCCTGGAGAGGATTCGGTTCCGACAGACTATCTTGCCCAAGCCACATCAGTTCTGCCACAGCTGCAGTACATGCGGCAGCACCACGATTCGTGACCATCATCATGAATTATAATATCCATATTTCTCAAAGGAACACAACAGTAATAATAGATAAATGCCACTTAAAGGCCACGATGAATATACAGTGTAACCCGGATGTAAGAGAGTTGTCGGGACCGGAGAAGAAATCTCTTATATCCGGGTTTCTCTTATATCCGGGCTTGGTCTATTTTATATACATTATCACAGGTTCTAATTTGGGACCAGAGAAAATCAGGGTTTCTCTTATATTCGGGTTACATAAACCCGAATAAATGCCCGGAGAAGAAATTAATATCCGGGTTTCTCTATATCCGGGCTTGATGATACATTATCACAGGTTCTAATTTGGGACCAGAGAAAACCTCTCTTATATCCGGGTTTCTCTTATATCCGGGTTACACTATACAGTGTAACCCGAATATAAGAGAGTTGTCGGGACCGGAGAAGAAGTCTCTTATATCCGGGTTTCTCTTATATCCGGGTTAGGTTTCATTTATATACATTAACACAGGTTCTAATTTGGGACCAGAGAAAATCTCTCTTATCTGGGTTTCTTATATTCGGGTTACACTGTACAGGTATCTTTATCGGGACCGGAGAAGAAATCTCTTATATCCGGGTTTCTCTTATATCCGGGCTTGGTCTATTTTATATACCACAGGTTCTAATTTGGGACCAGAGAAAATCTCTTATATCCGGGTTTCTCTTATATTCGGGTTACACTGTAATGTACCGGAGAAAAAGTCTCTTATATCCGGGTTCTCTTATATCCGGGCTTGGTCTATTTTATATACATTATCACGGGTTCTAATTTGGGACCAGAAAAACTCTCTTATATTCTTTTCTCTTATATCCGGGTTTATACTCTTATATAAGAGTTTTGTCTACCGGAGAAGAAGTCATTATATCCGGGTTTCTCTTATATCCGGTTCTTTCATTTATATACATTAACACAGGTTCTAATTTGGGACCAGAGAAAATCTCTTTATATCCGGGTTTCTTTATATTCGGGTTACACTGTAGTGTAAACCCGAATATAAGAGAGTTGTCGGGACCGAGAAGAAATCTCTTATATCCGGGTTTCTCTTATATCCGGGCTTGGTCTATTTTATATACATTATCACAGGTTCTAATTTGGGACCAGAGAAAATCTCTCTTATATCCGGGTTTCTCTTATATTCGGGTTACACTGTACAGTGTAACCCGAATATAAGAGAGTTGTCGGGACCGGAGAAGAAGTCTCTTATATCCGAGTTTCTCTTATATCCGGGTTTGGTCTATTTTATATACATTATCACAGGTTCTAATTTGGGACCAGAGAAAAACCTCTTATATCCGGGTTTCTCTTATATCCGGGTTACACTTCATTTAACCCGAATATAAAGTTGTCGGGACCGGAGAAGAAGTCTCTTATATCCGGGTTTCTCTTATATCCGGGTTAGGTTTCATTTATATACATTAACACAGGCTCTAATTTGGGACCAGAGAAAATCTCGCTTATATCCGGGTTTATCTTATATCCGGGCCTCTTATATCCGGCTTACACTGTACTTAAAAATCACTGTCCTTGCAAGTGTGCATACGTATGTATGTGTGCGCCCATGCATGTGTGATAGGTATGCGTGCACCTGTATATGTATGTGTCTGTACATGCGCGTATGTACATGTTTGCGCATGCGTATTCGCTAAGCAGCAGTTCTTGCACACTATTGTTTTGCCCTTCATTTTCACTGTCTGTGATGTGCGAATGCTCGTGGGCTTCACGGGTCTCACTCATAGCATCAGTCTCCGAGGTTGATTATGCAAGAAATACATCACTTCTGGGATTTACAGAGTGTCAATTTCGATTCCCTTTCAACAGCATTTAGTCTCCGTCGCCACTTACAGGACCAACAACATTAGCTTCCTTTCGCCTAACAAGGAACATCATTTCAGCAAAACGAGGAGGACAAATGCCACTTAAAGGTCATGATGAATATACTTAACTCCATTGACACTTCCAAGTCGCATACTGTGCACCTTGATCCCGTATCACCGATTCAACGTGTTCTTAGTTTAAAGAGGCTAGGATCAACTTTTAACCTTGCTACATGAGGTGACAGAAAATGGGCGATTTCGGACAGTATCGTCTACGTCTGTTAATTTCAGCTTTTATTTATCAAATGATCGGATTGGAATAAAAATTCGTCATTTTTTCAGTGAATTCCAAATACACTCTGTCTATATTTCAGAGATGAGGTATTGTATACATTATTTACATTATTCGGACTATTGTCCTCATGTGGCACCCTGCATTATTAGAAAAACTAAAAAGAGATATCCATAGAAATATGATTTAATTTTTATTCGGTTTATTAACCAGTTAATATTTGTTTAGAGACGAAAAATAATTGAGTTTTGAGAATAATTCTCTAACTGTATTTAGGCGATCCGAAGGGAAGAAGAAGGAAAAAAAAAAAAAAAAAAAAAAAAAAAAAGAAAGAGAAATAGATAATACAAGACCCGGTCATAAGCGAAAACAGGTGTCAAGAGATATCTAGGCCAACGCGCCTGACCGAAATTCACGAACAATAGAAATTGTTATTTGAAAGAATAGAGTTTAGAGAAAGAAAGGGAAAAGACATGATATCAAGACGGACGGTTGATAAAATACCAGATATCGGTCAGAACGCCTGACCTACTTTCGTGTCCGCGGAATGTGAGAGTTCCTGTCAATTTGGTTCGAGAAATGGGATTTTTAGAACAATGGAAAAAGAAATATTAATAAGTGACAATCGAAAAAGGGTGCCATTGAGATAAGAGGTGACCGCTGGAATTGTATACAGATCTTGACCAGCTCTAAAGTTGAAGATAAGAACCCCCACGATGATGGGTGAAGATATTTTCAATTCAGATAATTAAGATTTTGGCTAACAGGCCTGAGCGAAAGAAAGAAATGAAAGCAATTGTTTTAGCTCACAGAGGGCGCCGGCAGGACGAGAAAAATTCTTCCTGAAGTCACATCTAATTAGCGGCGGGTTGTTTTGACAAAGGCCAAAGGTGAGGAAAGCCGAGATTGTCATTTTCGTGCGTGCGAAAAAGGCCAAATTGGATTTTGTTTTTTTTTAAACAAGGTGTTTCTTCCCCAGAACAAAGTCCCGGATTGACCACGCCCGATTGGAGACGTCACGAAAGAAAGAGACGCCCGACCAGAATCTCATTAGCCGAGAGCGATCACGTGATGTGCGACGAAAGGGAAAGTGAGGAAGTAGGGGTGAAAGTAAGAGCGATAATGGGTAATCAGAAATAATGCGACTTTTGGAATTATCAAGAAAACCCTGGCGCCGACAGACCCACCCCAGTTTGTTGTGGCATCAATAAAAGCAGGACCCCAATCGACAGAAATCAGTTGCGGGGTAGACGGCAAGAGCAGTTGGAGAGCGGACGGCGGGCCTTCTTCATTCGCCCCTTGCGGGCAAGAAGGGCCGGTCCGTTTGGCCCGGACAGGCAGAGAAGTTGCAGCGCTGAAGCCGAAGAAAGAAGTTAGAGTTGCAGCTACGCCGTGGACAGCGAGGGAGCTTGAACTCGGGCGTCGGGCCCGGTTCATTCGCCCCTTTGCGGGCAAGAGAATCCTAAGTGAAGAAATTCGTCCAGCCCAAGTCGAAGTGAAGAAAATTGCCCGAAAACCTAAGAAGAGTTGGAGCTGCAGCCCGAAAGTCGATGAGAAGTTAAGTTGGAATTGGAGGCCAAACAGGCAGAAATCAGTTCAGCCCAGAAAGGCAGAGGAAAGAGTTCGGACCTTGGCGAGAAGAAGTTGCAGTTGGATTTGGAATCACACCAAGCCTATGAATAGAAATTCGTCCAACCCAAATCGAAGCTCGTCCAACTCAAGCCGAAGAGAAGAAGTCGATTCGCGCACTGACGGCGAGAAGAATCAGCCGAACGACTGGTATAGATCAGCGCCCAGTGTCGAAACCAAACCACACCCCGACATGCAAATTTCTAGAAAGTAGGCAACTCGAAGTCTTTAAGTTATATAGTAGAAGCTTGGTGCCACAGTCCACAAAACGGGTCGGGAAGTAAGAACAATTTTTATGTAACGAACATTTAGATATAAAAGGTTGTTACCTTTTTTTATCAGTAATTTTTGGCCTCGTGAGTTTTTCTTTTTCTTGTGTGTTATCACCCCCGTCGGACCCAACTTGCATACGGCCCCAATCCCTGTTTGATCCCGTCTGTCTAAGATATCATCACAACGTGGGTAGACAGACCGGAGATCAGTGCAGTTACCCTAATAACCAGGTGTTGGAAGCGAGTTGGGAACGGCGAGGCTGGTAATCATCTAACCAAAGGGTTAGAACGTCACACTTGGAGCAGCGAGGAGCGAACAGCTGACGCCGCGGCAAAAACGTCACAACTGGAGCCGTGAACGAGATCGAACGACAGAGTCGACGCTGCGACCAGGGGGGGGGCGACGTCACATTTGGCGCCGCGACCAGGATCAACCCTGGACCAAGCGACGTCACACTCATCTTTATTACACATGGCACAGTGGATAAAGGCTTTGGTTAGATCCAGTGACAGGACACAAAGAGTGTAAGTTCAATACCCGGTTAAGGTAGTGGAGAACTTTCAAAGGGAAATTAACAGGAGATAACTGATAGCTGACTTCCATCAAACATGGCACGCGGAATTAGAACAGTCTACCACAGTGAGCGAAATAAAGGGTTCAGTTCGTCATTCCAACCACCTGAAGAAGGCCGGGCGTACAACGGTTGAAATGTTGTAATAAATATGACGACAAAGATGAGGACAATAGTCCGAATAATGTAAATAATGTCCAAAGACAATATTTAGATATTTGTACATAGATTAATTCCATTACATATACTACAGCTCAAAAGTTTGAAGCAAACCACAGAATTCGCAAGGGATGAATTTCACAGAAGAGTGAAAAAAAAAGAGCATTTTTCATTGACGTCCTGGGTGAAACGATAAATTACATCCGGCAGCAAGGCCTCTGATTAGGAGTTTTTGTGGAGCATGGAACCACCTCTTAATTGCTCTTGTTCACAGATCCACCCTGACCGGGGGTGGTAGTACCTGTTAAGGTCTCAGCTATGGGCGAATAGTTAACCCCGAACTTGGGTCAAAACGATTGGAAATAAATTTTAATACCAGCAAAACATGTTTTGTAAAAAATTATTACCAAAAATAAATTTTTGAAGAAAAAATATTACCAGCAATACATTGTCACAAATAATACATTTTTGGAAAAAAATATTACCAAAAATAACTTTTGAAAAAATATTACCAGCTGTAAAAATCTTTTCGGCTATATTGTGACATTACTGTAATTATTGAACAATATAGTTCATGCCACATTGGCGGAAAAGCTACTAATACAAAAGAATTCTCTTATTGCTATATTTGTACAAAAACGCACAACCTCAAAATTTAAAATTCAAACTCAGCGTTGCGACCGCACGTTCCAAAATAATAACACATTTCTCGTAGCATTTTTTCGGATTACATCGTTGTCCTCTTATTACCGAGAAGTAAAAACAAGAACAAAATCTATTTCCATACCTGAGGATGTCTATAGGAACAGACGAAAGCTTGTAAAAATTAAAAGACCTTATGCAACTGGAATTTATAAACAGGGATTATATGATTCATATACAGGTTCGGGGTTAATGTATCTTATTGAAATTGTTTGCGAAGATGTATTCTCGCCATTTAAATCATTAACCTCTATATTTGTTTTTTTTTTGTATGAATGATTCATGTAGTTATATATATATATATATATATATATATATATATACAAGGTCTCCATAAAGTCTCTTTATAATTTAAAAAAAAAATTATTACAAAAGCAAATGAATAGACAAATATGTGCAAATTGTTACAGAATGAGAAGTAGATATTGAAGTTTGTTTTTTTATTTTTTATTTTAACTAATTTAATACATTGGCACTATTAGTTGCACGAAGAATATCAAGACGGCATTTGCTTTCTTGTCACGTTTGCTGTAGCATAGCCTCATCGATGGTGGAAATCATTGATCTTTTGTTTTAGACCGGTGATGTCCCATATAATTTTTTTTTTTGATGCTTGATATCTTTAACGTAACGCTATAGAAATAAGTTCAGCGGAGTGATATCTGTTGAACGATATGGCCTGGGAAGTCAGCCTTCCCTTCTAATACATCAGTCTGGAAATGTTTGATTTAGGGAGCCATGAGCATGCAGCCTCCAATATGGTGGCGCACCATCTTGCTGAAAAATAATGGTTGGCTCAAGGTCATCTAGTTACGGTGCCACTTATGTTTGCTTTGTAATATATTTTATATATATTTAAATATTATATTTTATATATATTTAAATATTATATATTTTTTTAAATGGTAAAGAGACTTTGTCGACACTCTTTACAGTTTTTTAAATAAAACACTACGAATCGGAAAGGATAACAAAAAATATATTGTCAATCAAATCTCGACCGGCCAGATTATTCTGATTTTTTACCGTAGGTTGTGTACGGGCCAAGGGGAGATATGTAGTGTTAGATTTTAAAATGGTGGTTCTTTGAAAGCAAAAGCAGCGATTGGAATTTTAATTTAACAAGTCAATTCAACTTCCCAAGACAATAATCGTAAAAGTAATCTTACCATCAAGTCAGATATCAAGCATAGGTCTGCGTTCATAGCTCTTCAAATCTTCCTATTCCTTGACGTCCTTAGTTATTTGATCTCTATTCACACATCTGTTCCGCCAATCCATACAAACAAGCGAGTCAAGTAGGTGGTTCGCTGCCTTCCCTTAACTCCCCTACCCTCACTATGCCTTGTGAGTATTAAAATTTCCAAACCTACTTCCTTCATTATATGCGGCAGAAAATTTTACATATTTCATTCTGATTCTGAATCTACTTTTTGCTATTATTTACTTTAAAACTCCGTCGTTGTTTACTCGCTCCGTCTATGGAATTCTCAGTATCCTTCTGTAGAACCATATTTCAGTTGCCTCCAGATTCTTTTTTAAATAGATTTTCGCCTCGCCGAGGAATCAGCTATCTTTAAGTAAAATGGTGACCCGTTGCTCGACTCATTGCTGGCAACACTTAAGCCGGAAAAAGCAAACCATTTCAGTACTTTACATCGAAATCCTTATGCTTTAGACTCAAACGAAAGGTAAGGAACACTAACTTCCGGTCCATGTGTCACAACCTCTCTATAAAGAGGATCATTCTTATTGGCAGCCGGAATCTGCTTGGTCCGACGCAGCAGACATCGATTTTTATTTATTTGCGACCAATAGATCATTCCAAAAGAAAGACGGTTTTCAACCCATATCAAATTTTACTAGTTCTCGTTTTCGCTCTCGTTCTGAGTCTCGCTCTCGTTCTCATTCTAGTGTCTTCCTTGCAGTACTATCGATATATAAGTCGTTATTTTAGTTCGACCTTTTTTTTTTTTTTTTTTTCTTTTTGTTTTTCTGTTACTTTATTTACATCGTTTTGGATTCGTTTTTTTCAATATTTTTTTTTCAGGATAAAATCATTCCCACATTTTAAAAATTTCTTTGAGCATTATCCTCTCTCTCTTTCCCCACTCCCTCTCTCTCACACAGTCTCTCTCTATGTCTGTATCTCTCTCTCTGTATCTATCTCTTCCTCTCTCCTGCTCTCTATGTTAACGTATTTCATACTTTATTGCCTCCTTTTCAAATATTCTCTTCATTTTTTTTTATGTTTAAGTAATCCACTAGATTTTAACTTAGTGGAAATATTCACTTTCCATAAAATGTATCTATCTCTGTATCTATCTATCTCAGTCTGTTCATATCTATCTATCTATCTATCTATCTATCTATCTATCTATCTATCTATCTATCTATCTTTTATAACCAACAATTATAAATTATGCGGAGAACGATAGATGTAATACACACTGTTCAATAAATACAAATACGGCGTCTATTACAAATACGAAGCATCCTCTATAATCAAATGTGAAGGAATAAAAAAAGTCGGATTATTTTACGTTGCTATTTTGGTCTCTCTCTCTCTCTCTCTCTCTCTCTATATATATATATATATATATATATATATATATATATATATATATATATCATATATATAATCATCTCTCTGAGTTAACTTTCTATCTTTCTGTCAGTTTATATATTAGAATATGTTTATAGATATCTCATTTCTTGATTACCTTCTATGTATCTAACTATCTATATTTCTATCTATCCCTCTTAGTCTCTTAATATCTATCTATCTATCTAACTTTGTCTCTTCCTATCTATCATTTCCAGTCTCTTCATATCTATCTATCTATCTATCTATCTATCTATCTATCTATCTATCTATCTATCTATCTATCTATCTTTGTCTCTTCATATCTATCATTTCCAGTCTCTTCATATCTATCTATCTATCTATCTATCTATCTATCTATCTATCTATCTATCTATCTATCTATCTCTTCCAGTCTCTTCATATCTATCTATCTATCTATCTATCTATCTATCTATCTATCTATCTATCTATCTATCTATTCCTCAGTTCATTACCTTCCTATCAATTGGGCATTATATACGAGATTCTACTCAAATATTCGTGCTTAACACAGACGTTAACTCTCTTCCTCGAAGAAGGAAGAAATCAATAGAAAAGTATGTTCTTTACCTCCCCGTGGAATAATTTCGCAAAATCTGGTTAATATCTGGCAAATCACGGGAAAATGTGTAACTTCAGCGAGAAACTAAAATCGATCTCTCTGTTCAAATTCCAAACATATTTGGCTAGCATTTCGCCTAGAGTAATTGCTATTCTGAGTTAGCATTTTTCGATTCCTCGATAAATCATTTGGCCTGTTATTCCCATCTTATTGAATTGGGTTTCTATATTTTAATTTGTCAGCATCACTTCAATTTCTAGTGAGGTGTACATTTAGAATTTCTTGTGTATTTCGCGTACTTTCAGGAAATGAAGTCAGTGCTATTCTCGCTTTGATTAAACATTGGGCATAATATCTTCATCGTTACAGTTTATTTATCATTAAACTTTCATACTGTACACCAAATATTGGAATTATTGGTTTTGCTCGTGTTACCGGAAGCAATGAATTTGTTTAATGTCGTTATTCAATTAAATATTCAGAGAGCTACCATCATTTTTATATTTTCTGGCCACTATAGGATTTATGATCTTTTTAACGTTTATGGCTAAGATCCGCAATGTCATCCAAATATAGAAAATCACTCTTATTCCCTTTGTATTCCATTGGTGATAAGTTCCATTCGAGCAGCATCTCCATAAGAACTGCTGCTCTGTGTAACCGATTCCAAAGAGGATGCTTCCCCAACAGCTACAATCTTTAAGCTGTTGAAGTCTAGGGTTCACCGTTATGCTTAACACATATCCCTATAAACTGTATCTCCTATTATGTAACCCTCTACCACGTGTGGCTCTTGGGCCTTATATAGTTAAAGTCTCGCTTCACCTGAAATAAAATGGATATAATCTGGAAATCGGTTTTAGTAGACAATCTCAAACAAAGATTCTTCCTCCTCACTATAGAGACGGTGTTGATATATGGAGCCACTGCTTGGACATTAACTAAAACTCTAGATTCTAAGCCCGACAGAACTTATACACGAATGCTGAGAGTTATACTTAACATCTCTTGGAGACAATATACAACTAAATCTCAGCTTTATGGACATGTAAGGCCACCCTAATGACCTTCCGACTTTGATGCTGGGCAGTGATGGTTGGCTTAGGGTTTACCGTTATGATTACCATATATCCCTATAAACTGTATCTCCTATTATGTAACCCTCTACCACGTGTGGCTCTTGGGCCTTATATAGTGTGTAGACATACAAAAGACAATTATCTCACTTTGGTCGAGACGAAGTCACGTTGGTCACCTGACGGCCGCCTGTTGAAGACATCGAGTGACGAAAATGGCACGTCAGTTAAGTTAGAGTCAAGACACACGTGTTGTTTGTTCTGCCTCGGCCAGCCATGTGATGCAGCTTACAAGCCCGTGGCGCCATTTCCCTTTGGGAATATATCTTCCCGTTTGTGAGAAATATATACTCGCTAGTAACATAGCAGATAAATATTAAGAATGTTACGCTCTTATGTATGTTAAGTATGTTACGCTCTTTTATATTTTTTTGCGCACTGTATATTAGCTATTGTGATTTATGGTGGATCTAAAAATATTTGCTCTCTATGGTTGGTTATATAAGGTAACTTAGCTCGAATTTCTACTTGGTTTCGTTACAGTCACTAACGTGCAAATACCCTTGCGATAGTTAGGTATGCACCGCCTCTCTATTTATCGATGGGCTAAATAATTGGACTTATATCTGGAAAAAGTCATTGTTATTTTAAAAAATATGTTAATATAATACTTATTTGCTAAAAAGAAAAATAATTATTCTTACAATCCAGAATATGTTTCGGTTTAGGAAGCGAAATGAATTCTACTGAAACGAAATCGAAAATTCGCAGAGTTAAAGTCTCGGTTCGCCTGAAATAAAATGGATGTAATCTGGAAATCTGTTTTAGTAGACAATCTCAAACAAAGATTCTTCCTCCTCACTATAGAGACGGTGTTGATATATGGAGCCACTGCTTGGACATTAACTAAAACTCTAGATTCTAAGCCCGACAGAACTTATACACAAATGCTGAGAGTTATACTTTAACATCTCTTGAGACAATATACAACTAAATCTCAGCTTTATGGACATGTAACCCTAATGACCTTCCGACTTTGATGCTGGACAGTGATGGTTGGCTTAGGGTTTACCGTTATGATTACCATATATCCCTATAAACTGTATCTCCTATTATGCAACCCTCTACCACATGTGGCTCTTGGGCCTTATATAGGGTGTAGGGATACAAAAAGCAATTATCTCACTTTGGTCGAGACGAAGTCGTGTTCGTCACCTGACGGCTGCCTGTTGAAGACATCGAATGACGAAAATGGCCAGGCAGTTAACTGTGTCGTGTCAAGACACACGTGTTGTTTGTTCTGCCTCGGCCAACCATGTAATGCAGTTTACAAGCCCGTGGCGACATTTAACTTTGGGAATTCATGACTGTCCGAGCTAGCGCGACCGAATAAATTAACTAGTCTGCAGATGGATGATAAGCTGTAAAAAAACACACACACACACACACACACACACACAAACAAACAAAAAATCAGTCAATCAGTTTCAACCTTGTAAATAGTCTCGTCAAATAGACACTATTATACGGGTGCCATGCATGACGCCAAACTCCCAATTTATCAACCTTCCCAGAACGCAAGATGTGACAAAATGCTAGTTTTTAACGTGGGGCGTTCCGAACCCGTAGGTTTGGGCGAAAATTTCAAGTAGACCCCGTATACACGGAGTCGGGTCTGTCTTCCTCCGCAAACGAGACTCTGCCCTTCGACATAGCCTCGTCTCAGATTCCTCTCCACCCGGAAGCAGAGAGTTTGACAAGAGAGGAAGCGGAAGAGAAGGTATTCTCCTTCTCGCTCAGAAATACATAGACTATCGGCTGTATACGTCGATATCACAGATCAATGGTTAAATATTACTTCGACCAAATGACGCCTGTAACCTTCAAACCTAGTGGACAGGCGTTACCAAATCAGAAAAAAAAAACACTTCTACAAGATAACAGAAACTAAATCAGTTGAGGACTACCAACAGCAGCAACAACAAAAATGGATAGCAGAGAATATAATACCATAATCAAAATACTGACATTACACTATATCCCAAGCAAAAGGTTAAGAAGCAATCCCCAATCAATAATTGAAAGAACATTAACAGCTATTGGATATTCCTTCTTTATGCCATGTCTCCTCAGGTCATAGGTGATCATGTCTCTCCACAACATGCTGTCACATGTAGCTCTTAATAAATTTTGTATTTCTGTTATCTCTCCTAAGCTCTGATTTGTCATCCCTTTACTTAATCTCATTAAGTATGTTATACGCTGATTCCTTTGTCCTTCTTGCCTTCTATCTGTCCCGTGAGTATCAGATTTTCCAAGCCCTCTTTCTTCATAATGTACCACAGAAACCTCAACTGCCTCTTTTTGATGGCAAATATTAGTTTCTTTTTTGTTTCCATTTTCAAAATTTCGTCGTTGATCACAAGTTCGGTCCATAGCATCCTCAGCATCCTTCTGTCGACGCACTTTTCTCTTGCTTCTAGTTTCCTTTCAGCTTTAAGAAGATCGCCCATATTTCACTGCCAAAAATGGAGGAGAGATATCATGAAGGACATTTTTCTATTTCTTAATACTCTGCTTAACTTTTGGAATGCTTCCTTATCTATTCCAATACGACTTCGGATTTCAGTGTCACACCTTCCGTCCTCTGTTAAAACACTTCTTAGATATGTAAATTTCCATACTTGATCTCTGATTTGCATTTTGGAATTTGGGCTCATCCTTTTTGCTAATAACGATGCATTCTGTCTTCTTGCAGTTGATGTTTAATTCTTTCTTTTCGCTTTCCTTCATTACGTTCTGTAGGAGTATTTGTAGCTTTCTTTCTGTAACTGCTATCAAAACTATGTCACCTGCATACCTCGTATTGCTAAGATTGTAGACGCCAATAATTAATTCTGGAAGGACGTCTACTTCTCTCGGAATCGCCTCACTGTATAGGTTGAATAAGTCCAGTGAGAAGACGCGTCTATATCTTATACCCCTTTCTGAAAGATTGTTTTATGAGAAACTTTTTATAGATTTTAACAGACAGCAACACGAATTGCTCGGTCAATTAATTCCGATTGTTTCTTTATAAGGAAACGGCTAATATTACAATTACCATTTTGTCTCTCGTGAATAAGCTTTTATGGGAGTTATTCGTTTAATTATTATAAACTAAGTAAGATATACCATTTTTAAAATCATGTTGCTTTAGGATGTAGACAATTACCGTCCTCCAGGCATTTTGTACAGATGCAAAAAAAAAGAGATTATCTCCCTTTGGTGAAAATAGGTCACGTGACGGCCGTTTAGCGATATCACTACATACAGTGACTGCAGGAGCAGTCGAATTTCATTTCATCTTACCTCAGCTAAAAGAAAGGTTTCTTCTTTATCCCGGTAATACGCCATTGCCCGTACAGAGGCTTAATCTGCCTCCTTCGCAGCTTTGAATTTCATGGTGCCATTTTCCATTCGGAATATACCATTCTCAGATATAGAAAGAAACTCTAAAAAAAAAATGGGAAAACCCAAGACTCGCTCTTTCCTGTTTGTGGAAAATGTCCTTGCCTGGGATATAGATGAATCCGATCCTTTTGAATCTGGGGGCCTAAAAGTGGCTTCTCCAGATACAGGAGTATTACTATATTATATGTAAGACCCTTCGTTTTGTTTCTCCTTACATTTTGCTTTGTATTGCTGTATAGATATATGGGATGTTACATTACTACCTGGGACATGTATATATAAGTATATGTAGTTTTATGTATGTCTTAGGGATGTAAAATTTTCTTTGAGATCAAAGCATGCTTGTCATTTCTTTTCCTTTCAGCCATTCCGTTCCGTCCATGAATTACGGCGTTATTACATCACAGATATAATAATGCTCATAATGGGGGAAATACAAAAGGAAGAGTAAATCATTCTCCCATGGCTCTCTCCTGTTATATATTCATCTTTTGTTTATTAACTGCTAATTTCCATGAGGCCTACACGCGCCGCTTACCCGAAGAGGGGCTCGAAGCCGTGGCGCTCCACGAAGACCCGGGCGAGGAACCGTTTTGCTCGCCGGCCGACGCGCCGGTAGCGACGGGGTGGCGCCGCGAGCGGAGACCCGTAGCGCATGCGACGCGCGAGGCGCGAAACGGAAAAGGGGACAGAGAAGGGAGCGGAAGAGGACGAGCGTAGGCGGTGAAGAACGGGTTGACTCGGGGTTCGTGAACGACGCATCGAGCAAAGACCACGACCCTAAGGTTTTATTTTCTCCACGATTTGTAATTAAGAGTTTACTAAAAACCAGCCAAAAAAGTTAGGTTCTCCACAATAAAGGTGATAAGGCCACTAAGACTCATTGGGCTACTGTGAAAGAGAATGAAATGACTTTAGAACAGGTTTCACACTAAATAAGCTGCACTATTTGTTAAATAGAAATATTGAAATGAAGCATGTTCATATTAGTGTATTCTTTTTTAATTCATAGTTTCATTTCATAAATTTAGATATATATACTTTAAAGATTTTGCGAAGTGTGCCGTTATATTTTCCTTTATTCCCAGGTGTGCTGCTGCTTAAAGAGGTTGAGAAGCACTGAACCAATATCATCTTCTAAGGTACTACCTTAGAGAAGAGAAGAGGCGGACAGTGGAAATAATGAGTGGAGTGGACATTTTGGATTTCAATACAAAATGAATATCCTACCTGAGCTGAAAATGCTTTATCAGTTTGTTGCGTAGGAAACCTACCACCCTCTTGAAGATGAACTTGTCTACAAACAAATACTTTAAATAGTGGTATGTCAAAAGACAGAGACCGAGAAGTTCTTGGGCTGACTTCCGACGTCTGTCGAACTCTCTGCGTTAGCAGAGAGGAACCCGGACGAAGCTTTGCCGAATGGCAAGGTTTCGTCCGGGGAGGTAGACAGGGCCTGAACCAGTCTAGGCGGGTTCAAAGGATATATTTTTGGCCGAGCCTACGGGCTCGGAGATACCCACATTAAACCGACCTTGTGCCATATTCAATCCTCGTGGGTGGATCGATAAATACAGAGAAGTTCTTGGCTGAGCTAGTTATAGACTACTCAGGCGATTTCTGTACCTACTTACCAACCTAATAAACCCCTTTTTATTGTTACGTATTATTTGGCGTTTGTCTTTACTAACCCCAAATCAACATCATAACACAGTTTTAGTGCCATTTTCTGCTTTTTACTTATGTGAATTAGCGTTATCAACCCTCAAAAATAAAAAAAATAAGAAGCGAGAAAGTCTACGCTCAACTGAAGAAGAAATAAATGTCTGCTTATCACACATTCGACCAATCATTGAAGAAATCGAGACAATACACCAGGCACAGGGCTTACGCTAAATAAGCAGCACAAATAATTAAATATAAATATCGAAATAAAGTAACTTTATAATTGTTCGCGTATATTTAATGCGTGTTATTTCATAACATTTAAATGTATACCATTTAAAAATCTTGCTAAGTATGCCTTTATATTTTTATTTGCTCCTAGGTGTGCCGTTGCTTAAAAGCACTGTATGAAAATATGGTGGTTTGTATCGAAAACGTATTATGTTGAGAAACCTCGTCAGAATAATAACAGTTTGTATCGGAAGAATAAAACAATAAAGAGAAAGAAACGTGTAGTATAAACTATAGAAAACGTTTATTTAAGGTTATTTTATGAGAAATGCTATGCTATTTATTTTAGCCAAAGTGCAAGGATATTAAACGATGTCTTAGTTAAAGATTAAAACTGAAGATTTGATGAAGATCTTTAAACATAAGGGAGTATTGATAGTGACATTAAAGATAGTATCAGCAGCAGCTCTAAAATAAAATTCATAGCAGCAGCAGCTTAAACATAGTAGCAGTAGCAGCTCTAAAAAGAACTTATATCAGCAGCAGCTCTCCAATATAAAAAGTAAACCAGGCATAGAAGCTGCACAAATAGTTGAATAGATATATTGAAATATTTGTTCGTGCATTTATTTAAATCTACTTTTTTTTTTTTATTTAATAACATTTTAATGTATACACTTTAAATATGGTTTTAACTATGTCGTGATATTTTTTATTTCTTCCTAGTTGTGCCGTTGCCTGAAAAAGGTTGAGAAACAATAGGCAACCGGAAAATCAACACGAAATACGAGGCAAGATTTAAACCTCTACTCCTGATTTAAAAGAACGGGAAGGAGTTTGAACTGGACGATAGAAGAATCTACTTACTTCTGTAGAAGAGAAAATAAATAAATAACTCGTAAAAAACATCATGCTTAATCATTAGAACTATAGAGTTGAAGTAGACTTAAGCAGTAATTAGAAACCCAATCCTAAACAAGAAACAAGGGATAAACCTCTACCCCTATTCAAAAGACAGTGGGGGGGGGAGCATGAACCGGTATGGAGATCATTAACAAATTGTTCGCATAGATTTCTCTATTTAATCTCTGCTCAGATAACAAAGACAACAGAGTTTTGAAAGAAGATTAATCTTACTAAATAACGTAAGAAATCGACCATGGATTATGGAATGACAAATAGACGTCCATAGGCAATAACGTTGAATGGGGTAGCAGTACCTGTTAGAGTCCCAGTTATAGGCAAATAGTGACCCCCACCAAAAAAAAAACAAAACAAAAAAAACAAACGTGATGAAAGTATAACAATATATTTTCATGGTAAAGATGCCAGCAATGCATTTTAATTACCTGAAACATATATTTATATTAAAATTACCAATGATACATTCTTACAGCAAAATGACCAGCAATGCATTTTATAGTAGAATTAATAACGATACATTATATAGCAATATGTCCAACAATATATTTTATCCAGTGTTCATTAATTCTTTTGAAACCTGACCACCGCTTTACCGGTGGTAGAGAAAACTGATGTAATGTCCAGCCGCCGGTTGAACAGTAGTAGAGAAAAATGACTTAATTCCCAGGCCCCCGGTGAACAGCAGGTAAACACTTATAACTATTTTTATATCTACCGTGAAAGATTACATGACAATTATTTGTGAATTTTGACTGAGAGGGTTAAATTTAAATAGGCCATCGAGTTTGCTTTAAAACATTGTATGAAAATATGGTAGTTGGTGTCGAAAACGTGTTATGTTGAGAAACCTCGTCAGAATAATAAGAGTTTGTATTGGAGGAATAGAACAATAAAGAGAAAGAAACGTGTAGTATAAACTATAGGAAACGTTTATTTAAGGTCATTTTATCAGAAATGCTACGCCATTTTAGCCGAAGTGCTAAACACTAAACAAAACCAACCAAGCAATATCAGTGAAGAGCCTACTGACAAAGGAGACTTTGGAAAAAAGATCTTTCACAGATTACACCAATTCTTGGACAATGTTCAACAACCAATTTAAGCTACAACCATAAAATCTCGCTTTCTTAACCTTCTTTCCTGGGGAGCGAGACCCAATAAAATTGTTTGTCTAGTTTTACATCAGCAAAGTGGCAACTCATATCGTATAAAATATCTTTGAAATAAGACAATTGCTTCTTTTTTTTTCCTCCCGCCACTCACGACGTCTTCTTCTTAAAGTACTAAAAGAGAAGCGTTTAAGAGTGACTTGGCCTGCAGTCAGCTAATTATAACCATCAGGACTAAAATATGTTTATAGCCTTTTCCCACTAGGATGACGATAAACTGTTACATGACGAAAGTTTATAAACATGGCTTAAGTTCTGAGGCGACAAAAATATTCCCAAGCGAGTATAAAAATGAATTGACTTACGATATTTACAGGGTCAAATGAGGTAGAAATAAAAAGGTCGTTTGGCGCCTGCCTCTCCACTGGAGAATCCATTTTCGCTTTAAATTATTTAAGTCCTCGAAACAGACTAATCACCCTTTCTCTACTGGTGCTGTAAAATCAGAATCTAGGTGATCATGGTTCTCCACAGCATTCCTTCATTCGGTACGACTTCTATATTTCTCTGTCGCACTTGTTCTTTCGATGAACTTGTCAACTAGGCCATACATTGATTTCATCTGAATCTCTCGTTTTCGAGTAGTTTTTTCAAAATGTTGACGATCATGGTTCTCCACAGCTTCCTTCCTTCGCTACGACCTCTATATTTCTCTGTCGCACTTGTTCTTACTATGAACTTGTCAAGTAGGCCATACATTGATTTATTCTGAATCTCTCGTTTTCGATTAGTCTTTTCAAAATGTTGACGATCATGGCTCTCCACAGCCACCTGTTTTTTCTTGCTTTTCAGCAATATTTTCTTCTTTATGAGTATTCCTTGTATTCAGGATACTGACTCTTCTATTTATTTGCTCAAACTTAAGAAGTAGTTTTCTTTGTTTGTCTTACCTTGGTTTTATTTATTTATTTTTAAGCATTTCACCCCTAGCAAGGCGGGAAGCCACTAGAACGCAAGGGGTTACAGAGGATTTGGAGCGAGAGCAAAGGTGAGTGATAGAGGAAAGGATGAGGAGAAGGATAGTGGATAGATCAAGGCAACTGGAGATGTCGATTGACATTATATTTGAATAGTTGGAGGTTAAAGCTATCAGGGAATCAGGAATAGGGAATGGAGTTCCACAGGCGAGAGGTGCGAGATATGAAGCTATTGGAGTAGAAGAGACGGCTACATTTAACAGTTTCAACAGTGAAAGGGTGAGAGCGGGATTAACATCAATAAAAATATCGAGGAGTTTTCTGCGAATTCGACAACATTTGCTGTCATTTCATCTGTTTAAACCATCTTTTAGCTACTGGTATTAAACTGTAAATTACAATCATATTTAAAAAAAAATGGAGGCTTGCCTGCTTCATTACTATTTGATTCTCATTTACGTGTAAATATTTTTAAATAAAATAAATAAACACGTTAGAAGGGATATTTCTCGTCTTTTTTTTTCTGTTATTTATTTCAAATAATAATTTCTGTTTCTCTGAATTAGAATTTTATTCTTCTTTTTTTTTTTTTACTTTTTATTTTTTTATTTTCTAGTCATATTTTTTTTCTTTTTTTTCTCCCTTGGATTTCGTGACTGTATCACTCCGACAAAAGGCTTCATTACGCGATGGAAAATAGTGCGAGGAATGCCTCGCGTGTTGCTTTTTTGCATACCGGTCCCCATGAATCAAGACACGATTGCTTTTTTTTTTTAAAAATATTTTTAATGACGTGACACAATACTCACCATCCAGAAGATCATAGAATAAATAAATAAAACGAATACTATCGGGGTGTTATTCTGAAACGGTGGACGCCTTACGTGCAGAGGATTAAAAAAAATTTTTTTTTCCTTTTTTATGCCTGCAACAAAAAAAAAACGGTTACACACATAATGACGATATTCTTTTTAAAGTTTTTTAAATTTTAAAAAAAAAAAAATTAATTTTAAAATTTTTTTAAATTTATAATTTTTACAAAGATTTTCCTGACAGGATTCATCACTTGTTCCAACACAGTTAAAAGCTGATTTTGTTATTGCAGAATTGGTTATGACGAAGTTTTTCCTGGCCTTGATTGTTCTTTATCAAGTATTCATTCTTTCAAGCCTTCCACGATCACGACTCCCGTAACGCCTTTGGGTCGTAGGTGCACAACATTAACAACACCTGTAACCGCAGTGGTGTTACATAAAGAAGACAGCCGGATGGAGACCATTCTTTCCCGGGATGGTTTGCATTCAGATTTTCCTTCTCCTAGACTAGCTGCCAACCAAGGCTATAGTGCCTCTATGTCCTCCTAATTTCCCAGAGCTATCACTCGATCCCCAAAGAAAGCAATAGATTAAAATAATGCGCAAATACTGAGGAGTGTGCTGGTATTCTGAGAAGATTTGGATTTACTTGATCTTCAATGAAAACCAATGAATAATACCCGATAGTAATATTTACGTAAAATCCTGAGGTGGGTGCTTTACTACTGATATTGTTTAAAATCACTGATCCCCAAAGAAAGCAACAGATTCAAATACTGCGCAAATTCATAGGAAAAATACCGAGTAGGGTGTCGAAGTATTGATTTTATTTACAATCACTTGATCTCCAGTGAAAGCCAACAGATATTACTAGCGTGGATTACTCATATAAAGAGATGGATTCTTGCCATTCACAAGGATATTAACACGTGACCGAATATAATGAACTCGACTGGAATTAGACCTTGTCTTTATCAGATATCAATATTTAGCAACTGCAGCTGCAATTCACTACGACTGTAGATAGATAAATAATCTATGAAATTAAAATAACTCCAATTAAGATCGTAAACTTTTTCCCTTCTCTGCAAATACATTTCCACTGACGGACCTTTGTGAACTTACCCTTGCCCCATCGCTATTCCAGTGGTAAATATTGAGCGGAAATCAATTCTTTACAGAGGCTCGGATTGAGGAATCTGTAATCCGAGCAGGAATTCCAGCAATGGATGTAGTGCAGGACAGACCAAGCAGCTCGGATTGAGGAATCGGAGTGCCGAGTTCGAATTCCAGTCGAATCCATTACATTCACTTACGTGCTAATACCCTTGGGAAAGGTATGAATCCTCTTCTTCTTCTCCCACCCAGCAATGGATGAATAGCAGGACAGACCGGGCAGCTCAGATTGAGGAATCGGAGAGCCGAGTTCGAATTCCAGTCGAATCCATTACATTCACTTACGTGGTAATACCCTTGGGAAAGGTATGAATCCTCTTCTTCTTCTCCCACCCAGCAATGGATGAATAGCAGGACAGACTGGGCAGCTCGGATTGAGGAATCGGAGAGCCGAGTTCGAATTCCAGTCGAATCCATTACATTCCACTACGTGCTAATACCCTTGGGGAAAGGTATGAATCCTCTTCTTCTTCTCCCACCCAGCAATGGATGAATAGCAGGACAGACTGGGCAGCTCGGATTGAGGAATCGGAGAGCCGAGTTCGAATTCCAGTCGAATCCATTACATTCACTTACGTGGTAATACCCTTGGGAAAGGTATGAATCCTCTTCTTCTTCTCCCACCCAGCAATGGATGAATAGCAGGACAGACCGGGCAGATCGGATTGAGGAATCGGAGAGCCGAGTTCGAATTCCAGTCGAATCCATTACATTCACTTACGTGGTAATACCCTTGGGAAAGGTATGAATCCTCTTCTTCTCCCACCCAGCAATCGATGAATAGCAGGACAGACCGGGCAGATCGGATTGAGGAATCGGAGAGCCGAGTTCGAATTCCAGTCGAATCCATTACATTCACTTACGTGGTAATACCCTTGGGAAAGGTATGAATCCTCTTCTTCTTCTCCCACCCAGCAATGGATGAATAGCAGGACAGACCGGGCAGATCGGATTGAGGAATCGGAGAGCCGAGTTCGAATTCCAGTCGAATCCATTACATTCACTTACGTGCTAATAACCTTGGGAAAGGTATGAATCCTCTTCTTCTTCTCCCACCCAGCAATGGATGAATAGCAGGACAGACCGGGCAGGATCGGATTGAGGAATCGGAGAGCCGAGTTCGAATTCCAGTCGAATCCATTACATTCACTTACGTGCTAATACCCTTGGGAAAGGTATGAATCCTCTTCTTCTTCTCCCACCCAGCAATGGATGAATAGCAGGACAGACCGGGCAGATCGGATTGAGGAATCGGAGAGCCGAGTTCGAATTCCAGTCGAATCCATTACATTCACTTACGTGCTAATACCCTTGGGAAAGGTATGAATCCTCTTCTTCTTCTCCCACCCAGCAATGGATGAATAGCAGGACAGACCGGGCAGCTCGGATTGAGGAATCGGAGAGCCGAGTTCGAATTCCAGTCGAATCCATTACATTCACGTACGTGCTAATACCCTTGGGAAAGGTATGAATCCTCTTCTTCTCCCACCCAGCAATGGATGAATAGCAGGACAGACCGGGCAGCTCGGATTGAGGAATCGGAGAGCCGAGTTCGAATTCCAGTCGAATCCATTACATTCACTTACGTGCTAATACCCTTGGGAATGGTATGAATCCTCTTCTTCTTCTCCCACCCAGCAATGGATGAATAGCAGGACAGACCGATGAAATCGAGAGGTTCGAATTCAGTCGAATCCATTACATTCACTTACGACCTTGGGAAAGGTATGAATCAGCAATGGATGAATAGCGGACCGGGCAGATCGGATTGAGGAATCGGAGAGCCGAGTTCGAATTCCAGTCGAATCCATTACATTCACTTACGTGGTAATACCCTTGGGAAAGGTATGAATCCTCTTCTTCTTCTCCCACCCAGCAATGGATGAATAGCAGGACAGACCGGGCAGATCGGATTGAGGAATCGAGAGCCGAGTTCGAATTCCAGTCGAATCCATTACATTCACGTACGTGCTAATACCCTTGGGAAAGGTATGAATCCTCTTCTTCTTCTCCCACCCAGCAATGGATGAATAGCAGGACAGACCGGGCAGATCGGATTGTGGAATCGGAGAGCCGAGTTCGAATTCCAGTCGAATCCATTACATTCACTTACGTGGTAATACCCTTTGGGAAAGGTATGAATCCTCTTCTTCTTCTCCCACCCAGCAATGGATGAATAGCAGGACAGACCGGGCAGATCGGATTGAGGAATCGGAGAGCCGAGTTCGAATTCCAGTCGAATCCATTACATTCACTTACGTGGTAATAGCCTTGGGAAAGGTATGAATCCTCTTCTTCTTCTCCCACCCAGCAATGGATGAATAGCAGGACAGACCGGGCAGATCGGATTGAGGAATCGGAGAGCCGAGTTCGAATTCCAGGCGAATCCATTACATTCACTTCTACGTTACGTGGTATGATAGCCAGACTTTGGGAAAGGTTCGATGAATCCTTACTTCTTCTTTTCCCACCCAGCAATGGATGAATAGCAGGACAGACCGGGCAGCTCGGATTGAGGAATCGGAGAGCCGAGTTCGACCATTCCAGTCGAATCCATTACATTCACTTACCCATGGATGAATAATACCCTTTGGGAAAGGTATGAATCCTCTTCTTCTTCTCCCACCCAGCAATGGATGAATAGCAGGACAGACCGGGCAGCTCGGATTGAGGAATCGGAGAGCCGAGTTCGAATTCCAGTCGAATCCATTACATTCACTTACATGCTAATACCCTTGGGAAAGGTATGTATCCTCTTCTTCTTCTTCCCCACCCAGCAATGGATGAATAGCAGGACAGACTGGGCAGCTCGGATTGAGGAATCGGAGAGCCGAGTTCGAATTCCAGTCGAATCCATTACATTCACTTACGTGCTAATACCCTTGGGAAAGGTATGAATTCTCTTCTTCTCCCCACCCAGCAATGGATGAATAGCAGGACAGACTGGGCAGCTCGGATTGAGGAATCGGAGAGCCGAGTTCGAATTCCAGTCGAATCCATTACATTCACTTACGTGCTAATACCCTTGGGAAAGGTATGAATCCTCTTCTTCTTCTCCCACCCAGCAATGGATGAATAGCAGGACAGACCGGGCAGCTCGGATTGAGAAATCGGAGAGCCGAGTTCGAATTCCAGTCGAATCCATTACATTCACTTACGTGCTAATACCCTTGGGAAAGGTATGAATCCTCTTCTTCTTCTCCCACCCAGCCATGGATGAATAGCAGGACAGACCGGCAGATCGGATTGAGGAATCGGAGAGCCGAGTTCGAATTCCATAGTCCATTACATTCACTTATGGCCCTTGGGAAAGGTATGAATCCTCTTCTTCTTCTTCTCCCCCAGAAATGGATGAATAGGCAGACCGGGCATATCTTGAGGAATGAGCTGAGTTCGAATTCCAGTCTAATCCATTACATTCACTTACGTGAAATATACTTGGGAAAGGTATGAATCCTCTTCTTCTTCTCCCAATAGCAGTATGGATCGTCTTTGATGGCAATCTGATCGTCATAGCACTTAACTGACATTATTGACCCCCCAGCAATTCACAGCGTTACAGGGTAAGATATGTCAGGCTAAGAAAATGTTGAATCATCCTCTTTTCCCCATATTCAAAATAGGACAAGCAAATTCATCTCAGAAAATAATTCCCAAAACTGCTAATTTATAGAGTTGACTCCCTTGTGGATGCTTCCCTGAAGACTTCACTCTTGGCCCCTTCAAATCAAGGGTCAATCGTTATTCCTCCTCATAACATTCACTTTCTACAACTTCAAGTCTTACGGCCATATTGCTTTGAAATATAAGTTCTCGTACGATCACCGATCAACGTTGATCCTCTACGTAGACGGGTGACCAGATGCTGTAAACTTGGACGTGCGGGTGGATAACGGATAACGACTTGGAAGTCGGATAACAGAGGTCCAATTCCAGTTGGGTTTGTCATATTCACTTCCGCGAAAATACCTTCAGGAAAATTATGAATCCACTTCTTCTCCTCTCCTAGCTATGGGTTAATCAGTAAATCATTATTATCTCAAAATAATAATAATAATAATAATAATAATAATTACAATCTAAAAATATTTGAATAACCTGCCTTTGATAAGCCACAAAAACAAAACCAAATCAACCAAAACACTATCACCTCCACACTCATTCATATCCTTTCCTGGGGAAGACGTTAAACCACATCCTGCAGCAAGGCCCCTGATCGGGAGATTGGAGATTTTGAGGTTAAGGGTAACCACCTCATAATTTCTGTCGTTCTCACGTCCACCCTGACCCCCAGGGTAGTATCAAATAGTTAACACTCAATACAAAAGTCAAGAGTACATTTTTATAATAAAATTTCAAACAATACATTTTTACGTAAAATGACAATCAATAAATAAATCAATAAAGAAAGCATAAAAATATATTTTTATACAAAGAATTGCTAACAGTATATTTTTTGTCGGGAAATTAATAGCAACGCATTTAAAAATAAATTAGCAACAATATATTATATCATCTCCAAACTATATATCTAACAAAAACATTCATTTGCCCTAAAAGTATAAAATTACGTATAAAATATTTAGATTTCGGCATTAAATAACCCATAGAGTTGGATATAATGCTAAAAACACCAGTGAATCTCATTCCTATCACACGCAACCGTGATTGGCTTAGGAGCATTGTATTTGGTTTAGTTTGGTTTGGATTGGTTTGGTTTGGTTTGGTTTGTTATATGCCATATTAACCTCAATGGGTTATTTAATGATTGGCTTAGGAGCATTATATTTGGTTTGGTTTGGTTTAATTTGTTATATGCCATATTAACCTCAATGGGTTATTTAATGATTGGCTGAGGAGCATTATATTTGGTTTGGTTTGTTATATGCCATATTAACCGCAATGGGTTATTTAATGATTGGTTTAGGAGCATTGTATTTGGTTTGGTTTGGTTTGGTTTGTTTTGTTATATGCCATATTAACCTCAATGGGTTATTTAATGATTGGCTTAGTAGCATTATATTTGGTTTGGTTTGGTTTGGTTTGTTATATGCCATATTAACCTCAATGGGTTATTTAATGATTGGTTTAGGAGCATTGTATTTGGTTTGGTTTGGTTTGGTTTGTTATATGCCATATTAACCTCAATGGGTTATTTAATGATTGGTTTAGGAGCATTGTATTTGGTTTGGTTTGGTTTGGTTTGGTTTGTTTTGTTATATGCCATATTAACCTCAATGGGTTATGTAATGATTGGCTTAGAAGCATTATATTTGGTTTGGTTTGGTTTGGTTTGTTATATGCCATATTAACCTCAATGGGTTATTTAATGATTGGCTGAGGAGCATTGTATTTGTTTTGGTTTGGTTTGTTTTGTTATATGCCATATTAACCTCAATGGGTTATTTAATGATTGGTTTAGGAGCATTGTATTTGGTTTGGTTTGGTTTGGTTTGTTTTGTTATATGCCATATTAACCTCAATGGGTTATTTAATGATTGGCTTAGGAGCATTGTATTTGGTTTGGTTTGTTTTGTTATATGCCATATTAACCTCAATGGGTTATTTAATGATTGGCTTAGGAGCATTGTATTTGTTTTTTGTTTGTTTTGTTATTATTTGCCATATTAACGTCAATGGGTTATTTAATGATTGGCTTAGGAGCATTGTTTTTGGTTTGGTTTGGTTTGTTATATGCCATATTAACCTCAATGGGTTATTTAATGATTGGCTTAGGAGCATTGTATTTGGTTTGGTTTGTTTTGTTATATGCCATATTAACCTCAATGGGTTATTTAATGATTGGCTTAGGAGCATTGTATTTGTTTTGGTTTGGTTTGTTATATGCCATATTAACCTCAATGGGTTATTTAATGATTGGCTTAGGAGCATTGTATTTGGTTTGGTTTGTTTTTTTTTGTTATATGCCATATTAACCTCAATGGGTTATTTAATGATTGGCTTATTTGGTTTGGTTTGTTTTGTTATATACTTTGTAATTTGATTGGCTTAGGTTTTTTGGTTTTTGGTTTGTTATATGCCATATTAACCTCAATGGGTTATTTAATGATTGGCTTAGGAGCATTGTATTTGGTTTGGTTTGTTTTCTTATATGCCATATTAACCTCAATGGGTTATTTAATGATTGGCTTAGGAGCATTGTATTTGGTTTGGTTTGGTTTGGTTTGTTTTACAGCATTAATACCGACAGATTTTTATTGCTGGTATTTTTTTCTTAAAAAATGTATTACAACTATTTTTTTTTCAAGAATATATTGCTCGTAATATTTTCATTTATTTATTTTTTTCAATAATACACTGCAGGTAATTACTCCTTCCTTCAGATATTCAGTGATGGTAATATTTTTTAACAAAAAAGTATTTCTGGTATTAAAACCTATGTTTACACTTTCATAGAGTTTTGACTCCAATTTGGGGCTATTTGCCCATAGCTGGGACCCTAACAGGTACTACCATCCCGGATCTGGATGAATCTGGGAACTCCAGAAATTAAGAGGTGGTTCCACGCTCTTCAAAACCTTCTGATCAGAAGCCCTGCTGTCGGATGAAGTTTATCGTCTTACCCAGGACGCGGATGTAGTTTATCGTCATGGGCATTGTATTTGCGTAAAATTTAGTATAAAGCAAGTGCTTATTTTTAGAAAAATGATTTTGATAATAATTGAAAATACTATTTTAATTGTATTGACGTTATCTTAATCGTATGTCGTATACTATTGTATTGATTTAGATTTCACACATATAGCCTTAAGTCAAGCTAAATATTAATTGGGGTGGGGCTTCATCGTGGCAACGGAGTTTGTAATCTAGCCTCTCCAGATCGTGGGTACATCAATGACTTCAGTGTTCACTTAGTTCCTCACATTTATCGCCTTCTATATTAACAAATGCCGATATAAAATGCTGTACAACAACTGGGAGTGCCCACTACAACCGTCGTAAATTATTCGTAAAATCTTAAAAGAAACGTTGAACGTTAAGAAAAAGAACCACATCTCTGGCCTTTCGGTTCTCCTCGTCTGAAGTTCGCCCACATATACTGGCAAGTATAGCTGGCCGCTCGTATTCGAGGATACACGTCTACTGGACGGCGGTTAGCCAATCTCTATAGCAGATGCTTGCTCAGGCGTATTTGTGCTTATTCAACGACCACAAACCCTAATTCAGGTTTATACTACAACCCTGCTGAGCAGTTTCTGGGAAAGAACGTGTTTTCAACAATTTGATCAAGGCCAGAACTTTGAAACCCTCGGCCACGATTATTGTGATTTCGTGCTCGCACAGCTATTGACGGCTCTCAAGGGTTCCATCTACCTTTTACACCACCTGCACATCCAAGCTTACAGTACCTGGTCATCCCAAACAGTCACTCATCTAGATACTGATCAGGCTCGACGTTTCTTAACTTCTGCGATCATATGAGAGCGGGTGTTTCAACCTGATGTGGCCTTAAGTCCTGTAAACCACTGAGACATCTATGCTTAAGAGCACCTGACATTCCCAAACTTTCACCCATCTAGGTATTGACCAGACTTGACGTTGCTTAACTTCATTGATCCTACGGGAAATTTGTATTTTTCTTTCTGTGTCGGCCATGTTATATTTAGGAAGTAACAACTTCGTTTTACGGCAGACATCTTGCCGCGTTAACTCTGATTGCTTTGATTACAGAGTAGAGAATATTATAGACGCTACTTATGACTTTTGTTAAAAAAGTTACCTAAGTTTATTAAATAACAACTTATTAAATAAGAACGTCGGACTGCTATATTTAAACCAGCCAGAAAATTGTTTTCTTTTTCCAGTAAGGTGTGGCATCTTAAAGCAAACTGGGCATAGGTAAGTTAAAAGTGGAACTATGGAGCGAAGACGGAAATAAAAACGAAGCCAGTCAAAAACCAAACGACAAAATAAATGGTTTCTGGGTCGGAGTATTTCGCATTCTTCTGCTTTGGAAATAACTATTTAACATTTTTCAACCAGCCGGTCGTGTCCCCGCCGATGATACAAAAACTTGCTTTGTGATAACTTTGAAGTTTTTTTTGTTTTTTTGTTGTTTTTTTTTTTCAAGAAAAGTTTACAGACAGACAAACTAGTAAGGACTGAGAGGCGACAAAAAACAGCATCAGTTTCAGGGCATTTGGTTTTAAAGAAATTCCCTTACACATTCACCTGTCTTCCACACCAAGCTACACGACACTTACACTTTCCTCGTCACGTTTCTTTTCATCTTACAAACATTGACTGTAAGAACTTTAACGTTTACATACACTAAAAAAAGAATTTAGGTACAAAAACACGAACATAAAATATCTTATATTTAAACACCTTTTACTTTGTTGCGGGTTGATTCAAATGTGCAACAGATTCAAATTTACTGCTGTGATATATATATATATATATATATATATATATATATATATATATATATATATATATATATATACACACACATATATATATATATATATATATAAGTGTGTGTGTTTGTTTGTATGTACATTTTGACACAATCTATATATATATATATATATATATATATATATATATATATATATATATATACATATATGTAAGCAAATGTAAATGGATATAGATCCGACAGAATGAAGAAAAATTTGGAAAAAACAAACAAAAATCCTTAAATGCAATTATGTTGTTTAAGATGAATGAAATGTCGACGTCTGACGCTTCGGTTTAATAAACCTTCTTCAGGACAATATTCATTAAAATACAATTCAGTTCAATTTGACAAAGACGATGGACATAAAAAATTGTTTTGGATAAGACTTGTTTTAAACTCGGCTTTGTGCCACATATATTCCTCGTGGGTGGGATATTAAATACCGAGATACGTCGAGACTGTAACTCGACGTCTGTTGAACTCTCTGCTTTGCCAGAGAGGAAGCCGGACGAAGCTTTGCCGAAGGGCAAGGTTTCGTCCGGGGAGGTAGACAGGCCCTGAACCCTTCTAGGCGGGTTCAAAGGGTATATATTTGGCCGAGCCTACGGGCTCGGAGAAACCCACGTTAAACTCGGCCTTGTGTCACATATATTCCTCGTAAATTGTTAAATATTAAGATACGTCGAGATACAGTCTCTGACTGTGTGCGACGTCTGTCGAACTCTCTGCTTTGGCAGAAGGGAATCCGGACAAAGCTTTGCCGAAGGGCAAAGTTTCGTCCGGGAAGGTAGACAGTTCCCGAACCTGCTTACGCGGGTTCAAAGGGGATATATTTTGGTTGAGCCTACGGGCTCAGAGAAACACCCGTTAAATTCGGCCTTGTGCCACATACATTTCCTCGTGGGTGGACTGTTAAATATCGAGATACGTGGAGATACGTTGAGACAGGTTGAGAGATATGGAGACAGACACAGAGTGTTCTCAAAGAGTTATACAAGAGTCCAGAGAGAGAGAGAGAGAGAGAGAGAGAGAGAGAGAGAGATTATGGCTTTACTTACAGAGATTTGTACATATACTTTCTACTGACCAGCATTCCTGGACTACTAATCTTCACTTCAAGTCTGTATTCTTACGTTTAATACACTTATTTTTCTATCTCAGTTACTGGCGGTGTTTATTAATTTGTGCAGGATTCCATTCACGGAATCCACAACAGGTAAATGTTACCGTGTTATTACACATGTATATACAGATGAGTATACGATGGACATTTTAAAATCAAATTTAATTTGTTGTTAAATATTTTATCAGTATATAGTCTGCCCGATTCCATTTAGTTTAGTATATTTCATGTTTTCTTCACTTTTGTTATTAAATATTCCACATTGTCAAGAAAGGTGATACAGTAAACGTACCTGAACGTAAACTTACTCTAAATGATCCAGTGATTAAAATCCTTTCTATACAGCTCTGCTCTGACTATTGACTCCGGTCTAAGAAGGCCTACGCCCAATTATCGTGCCATCATCGCAGTGAATACATACATTGCATTCAGCCTAGTCTACTCGATTGTGCGAGATGACCGTTGGCTATTAACAAATGGTCTTGTTTTTAAACCTGACAATCATTCTGTTCACTAGAAAAGACTTGTTGGAGAGCCAGCACGCCTGATAAGACATGAACATGTGTAGCGAAATATTTACAGGCAAGATGTCCTCATTTCCCGCCACTTGCAGGAGAGCGGACCTGTAACCCGTGAATGATAAAAGGGATCAACCTCGAATAGAGGAAAATAAATATTACATTTCAATGTTAAGCGTTTTCGAAATCGCTATTTCATGCGCATGCGCAATATTCCGGAAGTAAAAGTAAAATGATGCAGTTAGAAAAAAAAATCGAAAAGACAACAATGAATCTAGGATATGAATTTAATGGAAAGGGAATTATGGAAACAAGGATGGAAGATAATGACGATTATCCGTCTACTCGAACAGGTCAAAACTGAAGTGTTCCGAGAAGTAACATCGTGATTATATTCAACCAAGCGCCATTGCTTTGGCAAAAAATCTGTCTGAGTGGGACTTGCTTCATACATTTGGAACATAAGGATATGAGCAGGATTTAACTGACTGGAAATGGCATTTCGAGCCCTAAGTCTGAAGTGGCGAAAAAAACTAATGAAGCTCATCTGAACATTTGCAAACGAAATAGAGGCAAACTTACGATAGGCTTAGTGGCATCTGTGGAAAAAAAGCAATTCCGTACAAGATCAGGCAGCGTCCTGGGTATGACGATAAACTACATGTGCGTCCTGAGTATGACGATAAACTACATCCGCGTCCTGGGTATGATGATAAACTAAATCCGCATCCTGGGTAAGACGATAAACTACATCCGCATCCTGGGTATGACGATAAACTAAATCCGCGTCCTGGGTATAACGATAAACTACATGCGCGTCCTAGGTATGACGATAAACTACATCCGCGTCCTGGGTATGATGATAAACTACATCCGCGTTCTGGGTATGATGATAAACTGCATCCGCGTCCTGGGTAAGACGATAAACTACATCCGCGTCCTGGGTATGATGATAAACTGCATCCGCGTCCTAGGTATGACGATAAACTACATCCACATCCTGGGTATGACGATAAGCTACATCCGCGTCCTGGGTATGACGATAAACTACATCCGTGTCCTGGGTAGGATGATAAACTACATCCACGTCCTGGGTATGACGATCCATCGTCCTGGGTAAGACGATGAACTGCGTCCTCTGATAATACGTTTTTGAAAAAAAAAAAACCTTATCAGTTCTACATTTTTGAAAAAAAAGATTATTACCAGCTGTACGTTTTTGAAAAAATAATATTACTAGCTATACATTTTTGCGGAAAAAAATATTAACAAACTAGACTTTTGAAAAAACAAAAATATTACCAGGACAAAAAAAGTTGTCGGCATTAAATGACACATTGAAGTTGATATGCTGTAAAACAAACCAAAGCAAACCAAAGCAAACCAAGATCAGACAAGGACTGATCAAATGTTAACGGATGGGATGTGGTAGAAAGTTTTATTAGAATTCTTATCTCGCAAGATATGGAAAGTAATTTCAGTAGTTCTGCAGCATTGTGCAAAAGTTGGAATTGTCTTCAATTTGACCTCTTTCTGAAAATGTATGCAAGGAGTTCTTTGTAAGTTGGTTGGTATCGGGAAGAATTTATAAGTAAACAACGACAACTCCAAGGTTACTTCCGATGTTAGTCTTAAAGACATAAACATTATCACCTAAAAAAAAACAATAAAGTTCGGAAAGAAATACAAAAGTAATTAAAAGAAAGTAATGATACCATTGACAATGTTTAATCTCTTCCGAAACAATTCTGTCAATATACGTTTAGTGGCTGACAATACAACCACTTATCATGGCAGCTGACAGCCGGCACACACTTCTCCCTTAAAAAAAATATTTGTCTGGTAGCTTAGAATATAGAACACACTTCTGGGGACAGAATAAGCAAATAAAAAATACTTACCAAAATTCCTGTAAATTATTGCTGAATGATAAGTGTGCAGTTAGGATGAATAACATATAGATTGATTGATATTTTTTACGACTTATCAACCATTTTCAGGTTATTTAAATTTATAAACTACATTTAGATTATAAGAATATTTTTGAAGATAATCCAACCGAATTTAATCCACAAAAATTTAAATGCAATTTCATTCGCTATCTACTATGCTCCTGGTTACTCTTTCCTCTTCCAGCTCATTATTAATGTTTCTGTTTCTAATTATTATACATCCTGCAATCCCTTGTGGTTAGTGGTTTCCTGCCTTGCGTGGGGTGGGGGTGATACCGATTAAACAAAATAAATTTATATATACTATATTATATTTTATTATTTAAATATATTGTCAAAGGAGTTACAATTTTTGCATTTATCTTGATATCATTTTCTACTTTGAAAGTACCGAGAGTTTTTAATAATTTAAGTGCAGCACTAAACTGGCGTCGAGATCTCATCAATTTACAGTTTAGCTGGCGAGATGTAACTGTGAATTCTATGCTAACAGTTTTTTTTTTTGTTTTTTTATCGCACTTCTTGTTTGTGGAACTCCTTTCTGGCTCCATGCTTTCCAGCCAACATTAACCTGAAAAGATTTGAATGCAAAGTCAATCGCTATCTATTGTCCTCCTGATTACTCTTTTCTCTTTCAGCTCATTAGTAATGATTCTGTTCTTAATTATTCCACATCCTGTAACCCCTTGTTTCTTGGCGGTTTGCTGCTTTGCATGGGGGGGGATAGCGATTAAACAGAATAAATTTACATATCCTATATTATATTTTATTATTTAAATATATTGTCAAAGGAGGTAAAATTCTTTGCATTATCTTGATACCATTTTCAACTTTGAAAGGACGTAGAATTTTTTTTAATTTAAACACAGTATTAGATTGTCGTCGAGATCTCAATTTACAGTTGAACTGGCTAGATGTAACCGTAAATTCTATGCTAGCAGTTTCTTTTCCCGCACTTCTTGTTTGTGGAACTCTCTTCTGGCTCCATGCTTTCCACCCAGCATTAATCTGAAAAGATTTAAATGCAAAGTCAACCGATATCTACTGTCCTCCTGATTATTCTTTCCTCTTCCAGCTCATTAGTAATGTTTCTGTTCCTAACTATTTGACACCCTGTAACCCCTTGTATCTTAATGGCTTTATTGCCTTGCATAGGTTGATACCAATGAAAAAAATAATGGTTTAGTGATACAAGTTTTAATAATTAACCTATAGCTGAGGAGAAAGAAGAGGTGGACAAATACGATTCTGCGCGAAAGTGAATTTCACGAAAACCAAAAAGAAATTGGAACTCGGCTCTCCGATTAACAATTCCGAGTCATTATCCATTAAACCCTATGCACATCGAAGCATTCTCATGTGGTCACCTATCTAGGTACTGACCAGGTTCAATGTTGCTTAACTTCGGTGATCACAGGGGAACCGGTGTTACAACGTGATGTGGCAAGCCGGAACACATTGAAAACGTTTACAAATCTAACATGTTTCGCTTTTATTAAAGCTTCATAAGAGAATGAAATATAGAGGGGAAAAACAAATTTCTATTTTCTAAGTTTTGTGTTGCTAGTTTTACGCAGGTAATACCTATCTAGGTATTGGCCAGGTTCAATATTGCTTAACTTCGGTGATCACACGGGAAACGGTGCTTCAACGTGATGTGGCAAGCCGGAACACATTGCTAACGTTTACAAATCTAACATGTTTCGCTTCATAAGAAAATTAAATGTAGATGAGAAAAAAGTAATTTCTATTTTCTACGTTCTGTGTTGTTAGTTTTTCCTCAGGTAAAGCGAAACTCGTGGGCATTTGTCTTGTCAACCAGCGTTCGTTTGGATAATTCATTTTGTATATGTTTCATAATTCTAGTTTGTCTATGCAGGATAGGGATGATAATGTATATTTGTTTGTTTTTTAAGTATGTGTGTGTTTGTGTGCTTGTGTGCGTATGTGTGTGTGCATTTAATAAGGTTACTGTAAATATCCCGTGTTAAATTGCCTCATGGTTGTCTGAAAAGACCCACCAGGCTAACTACGCAATAAAGATGTCAAAACGAAAACAACAAAAGAAAGAATTAACAGATGATAGAAAATATGGCATCGAAATCCGAAAATACATCAAAGTAAGAAAAAATACCTTCTAAAACCAGAAAGAACGTAGTAAGCAATAGGAACTCTTTTCTCAGAAACCAAAGAATAGAGTACTGAAACCCCATGTGTCATATAGGAAGAAATTGATTTCCGATATTTTTCGCAATTTATTGCAGCCAGTATTGCAGAACTGGATTCACAGTTTGAAAAAAAGACAATGGATAGATTTCACGGCGTAACAAAAATTCAGTTAACTTTATAAATGAAAGCACGTCTCTCGTAAGAGATTTCGAACCCCACGTCCGGAAACATTATTTTCGTATCCAAAGTAATTTCTAAGTTCTAATAACCATTGTATTAGTGGGTACGTTGTGGCAGAGCAGTCAGTTTAAAAGCATGTCGAGCTGTATGGTGATCTATTCTATACAAGGTGGATGAAGTTTCAAAATCTATTGTAGAGCACAATTGAAAACTATCGAAGTCTCCTACCGGCATACATTAATTGCTCTGTTAAAAGAAACAGGGTGTCTGTTCAAATACGTGTAGCCTTAATTTAAAGATATTAGCTATATTATTAAAATATTTTTTTCCGATAAAAGTTATTATAATAGTTTATATTATTATGCTGATAATAAATGTAAAAATAAACTAATTTGTTGGAAATATATGTCTTTTATCGGAACAGAGTGCTTGTTGTCTGTTCCGATAACAAGTATCATAATACAGCTAATATCTACCGATAGTATAATAGTACAGCTACTCACTAACGATAGCATAATAATATAGTTACTATCATAATACAGCTATTATAAAAAAATATTTTAATAATATAGCTAATATCTAACGATAATATAATAATACATTTGCCATCTACAGATACTAAAAACTGCATGAATTCATTAGCATATAAGAGTAATATTTTATATATATATATATATATATATATTATATATATATATATATATATATATATATATATATATATATAGGATAAACAAAAAAATATTAACTAGAAAAATAACTATGGTCTCCAATCACGGATTCTTCAATAAATGCAAAAATATACGTTATTGTACGTGACTGACAAATGTTAATTTTGCACGTTGATGATAGAATTCTGGGGTTTGATTTAACAGCTTGAATTTTAAATCAACAAATACACACACACACACACACACACACACACACACACACACATATATATATATATATATATATATATATATATATATATATATATATATATATATATATATATATATGAGTGTGTGTGTGTGTGTGATGAAATTATAGCTTTAACTTATGCAAAATTTATGGGTTAAAGTACTCAATATCAGGAATATAGCGTATGCAAATATAAAAGTGGACATTAAAGTCAACACCCAGAGGCGACAATCTGTTTCATGCTAAATGCAATCATCAGGACCGGAACCCGCGTCCTCTAGAGGAAACTGGCATTAGATATGACGCGCCTTAGACCACTAGGCCACCATCAAACATGCTCCAAATAGTGCTTTTGATCACAGAGCGAATACAGTTTGTGGCCACCTATATTTCTTTTAATAAAAACACCATAAAATGAGATAGTTTTGTATTTTTTTAAAGTAAAGGACAGGATTTTAATAACTACAATATATTTGCTTTTATTTTAACAATTACCCCACCGTGCCATCATCTTTGATAATATAATCAGTGTGAACACAGAGTTCGGCACCGAGTGGCATGAATCTGTTTAATGCTTGAACGAAATCACCTGGCGGTGTGATTTGAATATTATGTGGATTACTTACTTATGTTAGACATTCAGGGATTATAAGTGTAAGGTTATTTCAGGTTCTCAAAATAACACATTAAAAGTCACCGTGACCATCTCTATGCCAGATATTTAGTATTTTTACCTTACCTATTGTACTTATTCTAACTCACACACAAACATAGACAAGTATATATATATATATATATATATATATATATATATATATATATATATATATATATGAAGAAAAATATATACAGAAAAAACAAACAAAATTCCTTATATACAATTATGCTGTTTTAATGTTAATATGTCAACGTCGGACGTTTCGGTCTAATAAACCATCTTCAGGACATATTCATAAATTATAACATTATCAATACAACATGACAAAGACGATGTACATAAGAACAAGACTTATCCAAACAAGTAACTGAAAGTGTTATAATTTATGAATATGTCCTGAAGATGGTTTATTAGACCGAAACGTCCGACGTTGAAATATTAACATTAAAACAGCATAATTGTATATAAGGATTTTTTGTTTGTTTTTTTCCGTATATATTTTTCTTCATACTGTCGGATCTATATCCATATATTTGCACACACACACACACACACACACACACACACACACACACACACACACACATATATATATATATATATATATATATATATATATATATATATATATACAACCCCATAAAAGAAGCCCACATTTCTCAACCGCACAAGACACCCATACTAACATATAGACTTACACACATCATAAACACTCCCGAAGAACTAAATGATAAAATACACTTAACACAGATACATCCCCTTGCAAGGAACCAATAAAACTGTCGAAATAACCCAGGCAATTCAGAGTAGCATGAATCTATACAGTCTCTATCTTAAAAAACAAAAAAAAAAAAAAACAACTAAAAACAGGCCGTTTGACCAAGACACGGACTGACCAAAATTAACGTTAAAAAAAAACAAAAAAAAATGAAAACTACAGACAAGGTTCATTTTCTTCAGAATGTCATTCATTCCTGTAGTTCACTGCTACTAACAAGCAGAATGTTTTTCGCAGCTGCCTCCCGAGACGAGACTCCGCCCCTCATCCGGGGATCCTCTCTGCGCGGAGGCAAAGAGTTTGACCAGCACAGCCAGAGACGAATCTCCAACTCCAGACCAACATACAGTATTTACTACTTTATGGGAAAGGGGGCATAACCATTATCGTCCATTTTGTATGCTACAACACATAGATAATGAGGAAATTCCGCCAGAAATTGTCCAGAATTCGTTTCTGAAGAAATCTGGTGAGTTTTGGCGAACGAGTAAGTGTGTGTTGTATTCACCCACACCATAAGGCTAGTGGTAGTCGAATTTTAGGCTTGTTTTCCCGACGATAAAAACAGGAAAAATAAACGTGCACAATTTTAAAAAGAAGCGTGGTAAACTGTATGTTAATTTCATACAACTATATTTATGTATTTGTGTGTATTGGCGTGTGTATTTTTTTATCTTACAATTGTATTAATCTACATCTTATAAAAGGGAGCACTTTTCTCCGTAATATTACAAATCATATCACAGAGGGAAGCTACACACATGTTTGGTGTATAGCATCTTCTCTTCTGGGTGAGGTCTTTTGGTTGACGGAGTCGATTACACAACAAAGCTGCATTCCTCTCGGCCGTCTTCTCCCGGTCGTGTGTCAAATATTTTTAGATTCGGAGGTAAAATAAGAAATTCAATAAAAGGGATTTTAAACGTATCTATTTTATTAACACGTCGATGAGTACATTTATAACCAGCCAGTGGGGTCGCTCTATCAGACCCACTCGGGAGTAAGTTCCAAGCACACGAAATTCACACGTCTGTTCTTATCGATGCCTAAAACTTAACACACCGAAAGGAATTTCTATCTCTTTAACATCCACACGCTAGTTTTAACCAATAAAAAAGGATTTACTTTGTTTTGTCTACGATCTAACCTTAAGGTCGAACTGAGGTAGTCCGAGGAAAATACAATTCTTTAAAAAATAATAGTCTGCTAGATTATTATTTAATAGTGTTGTCATAGTAGCGGCCCTTTGGCGAAGAGGTTGAATATAACATCTTTTGGCTGGATGTCTGTATTTTAGACAGGAAGAGTTTTTGTTGCATGCTGGGAGTAATTTTATTATTTTTATTTAATTTATTTTAAACAAATTTTTAAATATTATTCTTTTATTTTATTATGTTTATAATTTTCAGTTTTATTATTATTATTATTATTATAATCTTATTTATAACATTAATAATTTATTTGTAACATTAATAATATCCCCACAAGTGTTCTTCGTAGGCAAAGAGTGTGTGTGGGGAGGCGTCTGCACGGGGGGGCGTCTGTGTGTGTGTGTGTGTGTGTGTGTGTGTTTTAGGAGGATGTGAAGTCTTAAATTGTAATTGCTTTTATTTATAGATGGATGTTCTGGCTGTATAAGAATTCTCCCAAGAATCATGTGTGTGTGTTTTTTCTGTTTTATTTTCCTGGCATTTTTGTATTATTTGTGAATAGCTGTATAATGTTATTAAGAACCTTGTGTTCCTTATTAATGTACTGTTTGATGAATTTCCTCCTTATCTGAGAAGGTTTATTGATAATTTGTAAAAGTCAATCCGTGTAATTAATAGAAACAAAATGTTTGTTGTCATTAATAATATTTGCGTTAAAGAACATACAAAAGAATATATATATATATATATATATATATATATATATATATATATATATTTATAAATTAACTGATTTAAAATATAGTTTTTTCGCTACACAGTAATAACCATGTTTCAAAACTAGAAGCTAAAAAATTCAAATTTAATTTTGTAATTAAATTAAAAACATTAGTTCCATTTCATCTTCAAGCGAATATTGGAGTAGTTATTTTTTTTAAATTTACTGAGTTTTAAACGCACACAAAAATTCATAATTCACTGTTTCCACAAAAATTCATAATTCATAATTCACTGCTTCCAGAAAAATTCATAATTCACTGTTTTCCTGTGCGTTTAAAACCCAGTAAATTTCAAAAATAAGTTTCTGCAATATTTGCTTGAATATAAAATGGAACTAATATTAACATGGTTATTACTGTGTAGCGAAAACAAACATATTTTAAATCAGTTAGTTTATAATATTTATGCTCTGTAAATTTACTTGAGCACGGTTTTGTAAAAATAAAACAATATCAATAAGAACACCTGATTATATACCCTTTTTTTTAATTTATACACAGACACACACACACACACACACACACACACACACACACACACACATATATTGTGCACGCCATTCAAACAATTTCTATTTTGTCGTCTTAACACCAAACACACACACACACACACATATATATGCATATATATATATATATATATATATATATATATATATATATATATATATATATATATATATCGGATATAATTAAAAATATATCTGTAAAAGGACAATATAAAAGGCAAAAAGAAAACCTTTTGTAATTACTGCTTTTCCTCTTGATAAAGTGCATCAAAAACGTGTCGGCTACGATAAGTTTTCCTTTTGTCTTTATGCACACACACACACACACACACATATATATATATATATGATGAAAATACATATTTTTAAGGTATGCTATATTTATACATTAAAATGTTCAATATCAAGGATAGAGCGTATGTAAATATATCTCTTATAATTCTGCTTGTACCCAATCTTTCGTTAGTTTGTTCCTTCGTTTGTTTGCACGGCCGTTACGCCCTGCCAATACCTCATAAATAATGGGCTATTCCGTTTTGTTAACGTAAGAACAAAGAAATGTCGTGTCAGAGACACTACTTGGTTTCAGTGAGAAAATGAATGAGAGAACGAAAGAAGAGGAGATAGAAGTAACCTAAGTTTACTAAATAACAACTTATTAAATAAGAACGACAGACTGCTATATTTAAACCAGACAGAAAATTGTTTTTTTTTTCCAGTAAGGTGTGGCATCTTAAAGCAAACTGGGCATAGGTAAGTTAAAAGTGGAACTATGGAGCGAAGACGGAAATAAAAACGAAGCCAATTGACAAAATAAATGGTTTCTGATTCGGAGTATTTCGCATTCTTCTGCTTTGGAAATAAGTATTTAACATTTTTCAACCAACCGGTCGCGTTCCCACCAAAAATATATAAAAAAAATGCTTTGTGATTTCTTTGAAGGTTTTTTTCAAGCAAAGTTTGCAGACTGTTTTAGCGTAATAGATAAAGTATTCAATTTGAAATGTGTTTGTGCCAGATCTACTTGAATATGATATTCGTTTAAGTTTACAATATCTATATTTTTGTATCGTCGTTTACTGCAACTCTTCCGACATAAATCCTTTACAAATGTTTCCGCGAAATCCGTCTACTGACAGAAAACAATGAAGACGAAAGCCATATTTTAGCACCATTCGAACCAATAAAAGAGAGCTGAATACCTGAATGCTTTCAGATATGAGGTGGTGAATTGAAAATCAAAACAAATAGATAACCAGAGTGAAGAATGAATGTAATCATTTTTCATGCTTTAACTATGGGAAGTACACATAATGAGCAATGTAACTGCGTTTCTCATGATTTAAATACAAAAATATACACGTAATATGTTGTTCTAACCGGAACTAAGAAAACGGAAGCACCATTTCTACTACTCTTCAGACACGAATCGGCCATATTGTGTATGTGAGAATACAAAGCTGTAGTATTGCTACTGCAGGCAGAAGTTACTCAAATAAGTTATCTGTCTCGTTTCTGACTTAATTTGACATTTACAAACCAGTGAAATTTCGTGAAGAATATTTGCAACTGAATCCTTTGAATTATATCTATAAAGAAGGTTTTGAACAGAAATTCTTTTATTGTCACTTATTTTCCATTTATTTATTTATTTTTTGCTTGAATCGAAATTTGATTTTTTTTCATTTTCAGTCTTTTTATTTCAGTTTTCTTTTTCATTTTGGCCGCCATTTTAAGTTTTTCTTGTCTAACGAAAAAATCTTATCAGACAACTGTTTTTGTTTTATTCCGTTTTTCTTTTGTTTAATTTATAATTTTGCTTTTAATTTTTTACTAATTATCCCCTATATTTCAAGGAACATTCTGAACGGAAAGCGTATTTCTTTTTAATTGTTAACATGCTCGGCTTTCAACCGACATTTATTTTAATTTATTTTATTTCTCTGGGGTAACTACGAGTTTCTTCAGATTATAGTTTTTCTTTATTTTTATTTCTTAAAGTTTATTGCATTTAGTTTGGCATTCTATTTAACGAAGAAACATCTTTTTAAATATGGCCGACAAACGTACTAGCTGAGGAAAGATCTTTTCGCGTCTGCCTCCTTGGTTGACCATCAGATAAAGGGGAAAATAGATTAGTCAACCCCTAAAACCAAACAAAAAGAAGACAAGTCCAAAGAAAAGAAAAAAAAAAAACTAATATTGGAAAAATGTGCCAAAATCGATAGAGGCACTAAAGAATTCGACAGCCAGGAAGTCTCCACCAAAACGTTAGCATCGCAGAATATTTGGAAAGGGTCACACGATACGAACATCATAGTAAAGAAGATAGACTTTTGTAAGACTCCAAGGTATTACAGAATTTCGAAAAGAAAATGTCATCAGTCTTCGTGGTGGTCAAGCGTAAAATCAGTCACTCCACGAAAGTCTGCCTGACTTTTTCATGTGGGGGGTACTGCTGCCTAAAAGTAGAGATTGTATAGAGGTGGCGAACCGAAAGTTGATTACCAAAGACCTAATCCTAAGAACGCAATATGACGGTCAGCGTATTATTAGTAGTATATGAGGACCCTCCTTTTGTGATAGGAGATCACCTGCCAATCTACTTAAGCCAGTATTGTCAAATCCTAGGTGTTATATGACGATATGAATGAGAATAGAGCTTCATTACTATACAGAGGAAAGTAAACCAAAGCCAGTTGAATTGCTGGGCCCTTTAACCTTTCTTCCTCATCGTAAAAAAGGATCATGACCCCTCTACCAATGACAAGATTATTAGCCCCTACCTCAACCAAAATGACCAGCTTAAAGAAAACCACAACATCTTCTACTCCAATCACTTCTACACAAACAATTCCAGTCTACATTCCCAATACCACAAGTTCACAGTAACTACAAAAGTATGATTCATAAAAAAGGCAGCGAAATCATGATAACACTTCCAAAGTAGAAAAAAGAAAAATCAAAACCTCCTCATGGCCGCGGGGAAGATGTCTGCCGCTTATCTGAGGAGCAAATCGTGAAAGCATTGCCAGATGCCCAAAAGATCAGAGATCTTAAATTTGTACTCAATTAAAAACTATGGTCGGGAAGGACGTTGAAAAACTGCAAAATTCCCCTAAAGTAAAGAGGATTTAACAGTGGTACGATCAGACTCCGGTGTGCGTCAGATATGGCGCATGATCGATGAGGCCAACAAGGCCCTCTCAACGTGACCCCGACTGGCCTATTTTGACAATGAAAATATTAAGAGATTACTACAGTATTGTGCTGGGAGGACGCCACTTTTTGTTCACCCATCCCTGTATAGAGCGCTCAAATTAACGTTTCCTTTGGACACTGACTCATCCTCCTGAGGGTAGCATAAGAAGTGAAGTGGATTGAGGCTGAATAGGACAGGATGTCGGTGTTCTCACCCCGGCCATGTTCAATAAGAAAGTTATGCGTTGTTTTCCTCTGTCGTGTCAATCTGTCCTGTGAGTATCATATTTTCCAGTCCGTCTTTCCTCATTATGTGCCGTAGCAATTTCAACTGTCTCTTCATGATGTTAAGCATAATTTTTTTCATTTTTATTTACATTTTCTCTTCTTTATCTATGGGAAGTTTTCCACCATCCTCCGTCATAGAGGAGAGCTGACAATTTCTGGCAATCGACTTGGATTGAATTGTACTTCCACGTAAATAATAGTTAAAACTGAAACCATAGAAACAACTTGGTAACGTTATGTAACTTCCGAAAGTTACAATGTTACCATTCGTACAATCTGTAAGAACAATGATGAATCTAAAATCTGTTTAGCGTAGGGCTACCAAATCACAGCGACGAAACGAGCAGCCTCTTATCCCCTAAATTCTGATTTGTGGAACCTACTTACAAGAGGATGCTTCCCTGATCAGTACAATCTTAAACTTTTCTTGTCTAGGGCTAGCTGTTACCTTCCCCACATATCCCCATAAAAGTTACCTCTTGCTCTACCTGGAGTTGCTCTTGGGCCTTATGCAAGGTGAATATTATTGTAAAAAAAAAGTTAAAGGAATGAAAATTTCAATTAAAATCGCGTGGCGGATATGCGACAACCATATCCACACCGAGAAACACTGCTTACCACCCCCGTATTCCTTTCGTATTCAATTGTTGAAATGTAAGTTCCACTTGAGCAGCTTCTTACTCAGAGCCGCTGCTTTGTGGAACCGAATCCCAAGAGGATGCTTCCCCAATCACAACAATCTAAACCTGCCCAATAGCTTACGGTTAAATCACGCTGGAACACCGGTTCTCGTTCGATCACCGAAGTCAGGTCAGTACTTAGATGGGGGACCGCTTGGGAACACCTGGTACTGTAAGCCCCCAAAGTCCAACCCTTACCTCACAGTCGGTGGGGGGGGGTAAACGGTAGTGTCAGAGCTATGCCGCCCGGAACTTCGTTCCTGGTAGGGCCACCCAAGGCGGACAGGTCTGACACACACGCCGGCTAACAAGGGCTCTGGTGAAAATCCAAGGAGCGTCTGCATCGGTAACCGGCGGCTTCTGGTCGTTCCTGTCTCTGCGTCTGTGGGAATCCCGCGGCAAGCAAGAACGTTATCCGAGTAGGCCTGGGTACCCTACTTCTGTAATTTATCCCAAGAATCTTCTTCTCATAACAGGAAGAAGCCGGCTCAATCCACCCAGGGTGAATGCCGCATCAGTACAGTACAGTATTAAACCTGTCCCAATCTAGAGTTAACCGTTATCTTCCCCATATAAAATATAACTCTACCAATACTCTACCAGGAGTGGCTCTTGGGCCTCTTGAAGGCTGAACATTATTGTAAAAACAAAGATTTAGGTGAAGGTCTAAAATAAGATCTAGGTGAGCATTTCTACAAAAGAATACTTTTTAGGGAAACTAAATTTGTGACGCCTTCGTGTGGAGGCTGCAGGTTTGAAGACGAGGGCGTGTCATCGACTATTTTAATTGAATTTATATGCGTTTTTTTTTTTCATCGTCTTAAAAATGCATTTATTCTAATTCGCTTTCTCCTTTTGAAGTGACATATTCGCTCAGCACGGAATAAAAAAAAAAAACTATTCTAATATATTTTGATGATTCTTTCCTCGTTTAATGCCCCGAGGCATCCAATTCAAAATAACTCCGCCTTTTGACCCGCTCTCGACCAACGCATTGTCAATCTATTTCAATATCCCGATCATGTTTACAATTTCACACGCAGACTGAAAACTGGGCAAAGAACATTCTGAAGAATACGATTGACATTGTCTGCCTCAAAATAGACAGCTGATTGATGACAAACTAATTAGTTTTAATTAATTCCAAGTGCATTCCAAGTGATGTTGGAAAACCGGAACAATGTGAAACACCATTCTCGGCGACAACTGATCAACACGAAGGCCTCAAAAGCATACCCGTTACAATAAAAAAAAACATACAATTTTAGTAGTGTTAAATTAAATAACAAATAATTAAGTATTAATCGTTAGTCTTATATAATATTTTTAAAGAGAATAATGTTCGATATCAGAATAAAGGTTTTAATTGCGTTTCAATATATTACTAAAATTGTTTGCACAAAAATATATTACCGATTCCTAATAATTAAAGTGTCGTATTTGTTAATTTTATATCAATCTCTTTCAGAATTTGACTTAAGATAAAAAGAACAGATGTGTTCAATTTTGGTTATACTACTTCTCAAAGTGCTGCTAGCATTAACACAGCATTTATCAAAGGATTCACTTGTGATCAGACAATACATTGCAGGCTTCTGAAGTACCACTGTATGGATAAAAGCCTTGAGGATCAAGGTGACTGTGAACGTCCAGTATAAATTGAAAATCAATACGTGAAAGCAGTCGAATAAAGTCGACTTTATGACAATGCTCGGCCACATGTTACCAGGATGACTGTAGAGCCTCACGGACTTACGCTTGTCTATCATATTTCCCTGATCTTTCGCCAATTGACTGCAACTTTTTCAAGTATCTTCATATTTTCTCTATGCTTGACTTAAAATAAAAAGAAAAGATGTGTTCAATTTTGCTTATACTGCTTCTAAAAGTGCTGCTAACATTAACAGAGCATATATCAAAGGATCCACTTGTGATCAGACAATACAATGCAGGCTTCTGAAGTACCGCAGTATGGATACGAGCCTTGAGGATTAAGGTGATGGTGTACGTCCAGTTTCAGTTGAAAATCAACACGTGAAAGCAGTCGAATAAACTCCGCGGCAAAGTGTCAGAGAATTACCCCAGATAATGGGTGTCAACATTTGAAAAATACCGTCTATCTCAATAAAATTGCCAAATTGAAGAAACGCAGTAGATGGGTTCAACATGAACTTCAAAGATTTCGATGTCTTGAAGTGTGTTCGATGCGGCATTTTCGAATTTCGAATGATAGATTTCTTCAACTGAGAAATCTATACTCTATGACAATCGTAAACGATCAGCTCAATGTCATGATCTTAACGAATCATCCAAAAACTTTCCGAAACCAAAAATCCACCAACAGAAGATTGGGGTTATTGTTTGGTGTTTCGATATTGGATTTAGCCATTATAGCTTTCTGGAATCCTACCAGAAAAGAAAGTATTGCTGAGGATTGATGCAAAAAAAAAAATGGATAAAATGTGCATTCAGTTAATCAAGATGGCGACCGGCACTGGTTAATCAACAAAGTCCAATTCGACTTTACGCCAATGCTCGGCTACATGTTGCCAGGATGACTGTAGAACCTCACCGACTTGGCCTTGTCTATCATATTCCTCTGATTTTTCGCCAATTGACTACAGCTTTTTCAAGCGTCTTCCCAATTTTCTCTATGTTGACTGTATAAACACAATTTAAATACATTAACTCGGAAATAAATGACGATTCTAAAATCAGACATTATTTTCCAAACAACGTAATTATATTGCATATTTCAACAGTATTTCTTACTGGGTTTAGCTTTTTACATTATATTACAAGCATTAAAAGCAATTTAGAATTGGCAATATGGGTATTAAACGTAGAATTAAGCGCCGTTAGAGGAACTTCTGTTTGACACCGTAAAATACAGCAAAACTTAAGACCTCAAATCATATTCTTCAATAGTCTTGTCAGATTTGAACTCTATACATAAATGTCATACATGGCATGCAAAACGCTCAGAACTGTTCAAACATGAATTTCAGGTTTTATCCACAATTTTGATCCCGATATATACAAAGGAAAAATTAAATAATAAACACACACACGCACTCACACACACACACGCACACAAATTTAACCTACATGATCTTGCGATTAAGGCATTCCCTAGACATTTACTTTGTCGTAAATTATTTTCTCTTTTGATCAGAATGGCTTTTTTATGTCAAAGTTGTAGTCAGTCACGTTACAGTGGCCGACCAACGCATTTGATGCATTATTTAGTAAAATGTCCCTTTTGTGTTCATATTCTTTTCGTATTCCTTAGGGATTCTTCAAGAACGGTTAAATTAAAAGAGTGCTCAATACAATTTTCATAAAATGAAAGTGTAGTGTAAGTTCAGTTATGAAATATCCGAAATACTGATCTGTCTGCAAAAACGGCTTCTACCAAGATGGTTTCGTATGGAAGTAAGTTTAAGTGTTTCGTCTCAAAGAAATTGTACTTGTAATGGCAGTGAAGGGGAAAAGAGGAGATTTGAGAAGAAAAAGAGATAGAGAGACAAAGCTGAATAGAAAGGGCGGGGAAACGTTCGCACATATACTTCTATCGGGATCAAAATTACACACACGTATATATATATATATATATATATATATATATAATCAAACGAGTCCTTTTACCTCATATGGTGAATAGGCTATTTCGGCAGACCAGGAAAGTTGTCGTCTGTTTTTCAACCCCGGTGAGGAATGAAGTTCACGTCTGTAAGATTAGAGGAAGCTGGGTTACTAGGAGTTACGTGTGAGGAACTGATATTGGAAGCTAATGCGTCACCTTAAACCTTAACTTGCCGAAAACTCACTCTCTTTCTCTCTCTCTCTCTCTCTCTCTATATATATATATATATATATATATATATATATATATATATATATATATATGTAATCAAACAAATCTTTTACCTCATAATTTGAATAGGCTACTTCGGCAGACCACGAAAGTTGTCTGTCTTCCAACCCCAGTGTGGAATGAAGTTCACGTTTGTAAAGTTAGAGGAAACAGGGGTTGTAGGGGTTAAATGTGGGAACTGATATTCGAAGCTAAAGGGTCAACTTAAACCTTAACTTGCGGAAAACACTCTCTCTCTCTCTCTCTCTCTCTCTCTATATATATATATATATATATATATATATATATATATATATATATTATTTATTTAAAAAAATATGATTACTTCGCTACATAAGAGTTCTCATGTTTCATAACAAGAGCCGAAAACTGAATTAAATTGAATTAAAGTACCAAGCTTTGTTCCAACTTTAAGCGAAATTTTTAAAATAACGTTATTCCAAAAAATAGTTTGTCCAAAAATTTGTTATTCCAAAAATTTCGCTTGAAGATGGAACAGAGCTTGGTAGTTGTTATGAGATCTTACCCATAATAATAATAATGGACTATTCCATACTTAATAAATACTGCACCTCAGGAGTAGACAACGAGTCAGCGACTGTTCGGTTCACTTCTCTGTCTACGGACGGAGAGGAACCCGAAGGAGGCTACGCCGAAGGGCGGAGTCTCATTCGGGGAGGTAAAACCGGCCCTGAACCCGTTTATACGGGTTCAAATGGGCTATTTTTTGGCCGAGCCTAATGGCTCGGAAATGCCCACGTTTAAAAGGCCTTGTGCCACATGACACACTCGTGGGGGGACGACTAAATATAGTCATTCGTTCAACTCTCGACCGGATGATCGGTTGAACTCTCTGCCTTCGGGTGGGGAGGAACCCGAAGGAGGCTACGCCGAAGGGCGGATTCTCTTTCGGGGAGGTAAACCGACCCTGAACCCGTTTATACGGGTTCAATGGGCATATTTTTGGCCGAGCCCACGGGCTTAGATATCCCACGTTAAACATGCCTTGTAGTGGGGGTGACTGACTATCGTCAGTCGTTCAAGTCGGGTCAGTCGTTCAAGTCGAGTCAGAGGCAGTCCGAAACAGAGTCTCGTTCAGACAATTACTGCAAGGCATTGGAATAGTGATACTGGTCGAGACTACATTGTTCTCTCTACTAAACCAGATTGTTCATACTAACACTTCTTCCTCTATGTATATATTCCTATTTGTAATATATCTGTGTTATTCCATATCCGGTTTCTTCTTTATTGGTTCTACCTTGGACTATCACCGTGGTACAAGGAACCGGACCATAACAGTACTCTAATTCAGTTTAATTCAAATACTTATATTGAAGTTTTCGGCTGTTGTTTTGAAACATGAGAACTGTTATGCAGCGAAGGAATCATATTTTTAAATAAATAATTATATTTAGGCTCTACTTTTGTATCGAGCATTTTTTTAAAAAATAATAACAAAACTACGAAAGAACTTTGGATTATTTACCTAACGAGTTCTTTCCTATTTTCTATATATTTTAACACACACACACACACACACACGCACACACATATATATATATATATTGTGTAATTTGGCAGTGAAAATTTATTAAAACTATTTTTATCTATTATATTTTTAATGAGTTCTTGATGGCAGAGTATATTCAGTAACTTTTTGTACTAGAGTAGATAGTTTACACCATCGTACTTGACTATCATTCTGGATTGAATCTATCTTACACATGTATAAGACGGCATTTCGCCCATGCATGGAGTGTTGCTGTCACATCTCGTCTGGTGCTTCCGCTCAGTATTCATAGATTCTTTATAAAATCCAAAAGAAGAATCCGTAATGTCATTTGTCCTGAACTGCAATCTCAGCTTCAGTCACTTTCGCCGAAGTATTGTTTCGTTGTGTCTTTTTCTATAACTAATTTCATGGTAATTATTCTGGTGAATTTTCCTCTATATTGCATCGATTTTATAAATTTAAGGTCAGTACTAGATTGGCGGCTAGGTCACATCGCTTTCGTGTTGAAGTGTATATGAGAGACATAACCGTAATTTCTCTGTTACCAATTTCGTTTTTAGCAGAACTGTGTGGAACTGTTTCGGCATATTTCTATCCAGGCAATTTTGATCATGAAATGAAATGTAATGTCAGTCGATATTTTGTCTTCCCAATTTCTATTTGTCTTTATTGTTCTCTCTCATTACTATTTTTTATTTTTCTCGTATTCTTTCATAATCAATAACCCCTGGCTTCTTAGTGGCTTTATTGCCTTGCCTGGAGTGAATTGATAAAAAAAACAGTTACCGTTTTTATTAAGGTACCAAACTTTCTACTTGCTTCAGTAATTCTCAGAGAAAGAAAGAAAAATAACTTCCAAGAACGTCAATATCAAAGTCATGCTATATATGTTCGACCGGGTTGGTCATCTTGAGATGGTGTAATGGTTAGCAAGCTTGTCTCGCTAGAACAATTAGAAGTTAGTACTCCTTACTTTCGTCCTTGAGCCACAGCTAATCTACGCTTGGAGATTCACTATATGTTTGTCTGGGTTTGATATTTTATGTTTTGTTCAATGTCCTATCACGTGACTGGGATGGCTTTTTATTTTTATTTATTTATTTATTTATTTTTTTATTTTTTTTTTTACTTTTTTTCAAACTTCTTGGTGTCACGTGGCCGTCACCTGCAGCAGGCATTCTGAAAGGAATTTCGGAATTCACCCCTCCGTGACGGTCACGCGAATCTGCAATCTTTCAGAGGACAAAATACAATGCCTTCACGCGACGGGCAGAAACACCTCCAAATGAAAATTAAAAGTCACAGCAGAGAAAAGAGTCACGTAACTGAATGCGACTTTTATTTCATTGCTTTTTTTTTTTTTTTTTTTTTTGATAATGTCTGAAAACATTCGAAAGCACGGAAAATATGGACAGCCACTTTACAAAATCAACACGATATAGAAATTATTCTGAAACAGACACACACAAACAAGCACTCCCACACAGACAAACACACACACACACACACACACACACACATATATATATATATATATATATATACAAATTCTATAATGAAAAGATGGGATAAAAGTAATAGTTCACAGTTTGTAGCATTTACTTTTAAAAAATGTGCTCAATACACAGAACAAAATATTATTATAAAAAAACTATAATAATAAAATATTATAAATATATATATATATATATATATATATATATATATATTATTAAAATATATATATATAAATTAATATTATAATAAATAATAAATTATAACAAATATACAATAAATTAATATTATTTATTATAAAAAATTATAATAATAAATTATTATTATAAATATATATATATATAGTATTTATATATAATTATAAATACGTATTATTATAAATTTATTTATATATTATAAATTATAATAATAAATTAATGTTATTTATTATACAAAATTATGATAATAAATTATTATAAATATATATTATATGTATATAATTATAAATATATATATATAAATATATATATTATTAATATATATATATATTATAATAATTAATTAATGTTATTTATTATAATAAATTATGATAATAAATTACAATAAAAATATTTTACCTTGCTACACAAAAACCTTCATATTTCAGTATTAAGATTGTGCATCGTCAGGCGATGGTAGGCAATTTTGCTGTTAGATCAGGTATTATATATAGAGAGAGAAAAACAGAGACAAAAAACGAGAGAGAGAGAGAGAAAGAAAGAAAGAGAAAGAAAAAGAAAGAAAGAGAGACTGACTGATATGTTGGTTTGTGCCCCAGTTTTTAGAATATTCGCTTTACGACCCTGAGAACCGGTTTCGAATCTCATCGTAGTCGATTTGTCAGGAAGGCGACATTTTTATGGCATCTCTCCGTGGAAGCAATAATAGCCTACACCACATTTGAAAAGTGACTGTCAACCGTATCACAGGTTAACCAATGTCTTGCGAGTAAAATTCCTGCATATATATATATATATATATATATATATATATATATATATATTTGTTGCAAAAATAATAACGTAATAATGTCGTTTTTGGCGTATTTTTTAACGTCAAAAAACGACATTCTTACGTCATTATTTTTGCACTAACCTATATATATATATATATATATATATATATATATATATATATATATATATATATATATATATATATATATATATATATAATAAAGTCGGTTTAATAAAAAATCGATTGATTCTTTTCTACATTGTTTATGTTTGGATACGGAGCTGTGCAGACATGAAATATTTCGGAATATCTATGACGAGAAGTTTCGTTTGAAGGCCTTGTTTCTGTCTTGATAGACATGCATCATCGACTGATTCTCTGTAGTTAAGTTGGTTAGAGCAAGCCGTGTCTAACAGTCGCTTCCGCCGCCTAGTGGGACGCAGGTTCGAATCTAGCTGAAGTGCACAAATTTCCCTTTAATAACAGGTCCCGAACATTCAGTCCGTTAGAGACGAACACAAAACAAACATGTGTAATATATAAACGGGGTCTCTGCTCAAATGAGTGTTTCCACTAAAATTCACATTTAATTGATAATATACATTTTATTTGCACATTATTAAGCTTCTAAATAATAATAATCTATTAAACAATAGACATGAGTTAACGGTTTTTTGTCGACATCATCAGATTTATGGTTTGAATAATTAGCTAAAAACAAGCATACAATATAATAACTTGATTAATCCATAACCCAGTCATCAGATTCATGGTCTGAATAATTAGCTAAGAACAAGTATACAATATAATAACTTTCATAATCCATAGCCTAAATAAATAGTTTAAATACCCTACAAAAAAGATAACCCTTTATGAAGTCGTCAAAAAACAAACGTTACGACAGTTTTTTTATATGCACAAATCCCTTTCATAAAAAAATAAAATAAGAAAAATAAATCTCCATAGACACGCATACCAGACTAGGGTTAATACATCTTCCGTTTAAAATTTAGACACCCCCACCTTTCCCTGACTTGACATCTATGAAAGTAACTCTATACTGATACTTATTATTAACACAGAACACTCGCCTACCCAATTTAAACAATTCGCCCTAGCTGTTACCATGGAAATTTTGATTTCAATTATTAAAATACGTAAATTTCAGAAATACGTTATTCCAAAAAAAAAATTTCGCTTGAAGATGGAACAGAGCTTACTTTAACTCAATTTAATTTAAATAATTATATTGAAGTTTTCGGCTCTTGTTTTGAAACATGAGACTTCTTATGTCGCGAGTTGGAATCATATTTTAAATAAATAATTATATATATATATATATATATATATATATATATATATATATATATATATATATGCAGTGCTGCGCGAATGTACACCCCTAAGGTAATATTAAAAAAAAAGTTGTCTCTTTTGTCCTGATAATCAACAAAGCTTAATTAAACTATATACTGATTAAGAAAACTCTTTATTAAAAGAATTACAGTTACTTTCAAATATTTTTTTCAATCTGGAAGAAAAGTATTACTGAAAAATAAAATCTTATGATATTTAAAAGTATGTGATGCTTTACATTTAATATTTGATGACTCCTTCTTTTGAAGTCAAGTCGTCGACAAGTTTTTTTTTTCTATAATTTTTAACCAGTTTCCGGTTTGAACGTCAATTTATTACTATTCTTCTTGGCAAAACTCCCACAATTGCTCGATATTAGCTGGGTTTCTTATATCTAGTGCAATCTTTAACTTGAATCTCAGTTTTTTTTCTTTTCATTTGGCTTTAGATCAGGGCTTTAACTTATCAATTCAATTCCAAGACATGACATCAGATCATTGTCCTCTTAAAAGATCAAGCAATGACCTAAACACAACTTTTGAACAAAAATCATTAATAATCTCGAAAACGTAATCAACTTTCCTTAAATATTAATGAGGCCAATATATATATATATATATATATATATATATATATGCTCAATACACAGATACACAGAATATATATGCACATATATGCTCCTGAAAAATTTATTTTGGTTGAGCTCTCTGGGGAGGAAGTGCGGATTTGTAAACAGTGATTATTACGGCTAAGAATGCAAGACTCGCCGGTAAATCGAATCGAGTTCTCTCAGTCACTGTGTGTTTATCTAAAAATAAATAGGCTTAAATTCACCTTCATCCCTGCCGTGAGTCAACGGTTTAGTGGTTGAATCCCCGACTGATGCAAATTCAGTCCGGTTTCGATCCTCAATAGAGGGAACCGGGCGTCTAGCCACGCTGATGAGCTGTGATGCAGCAAAACAGTCTGTCTGTGGATGACAATATATTTATATCATAAATTTTTCATATAGACAAAAACAATTTACGACAAAGAGGGAACTAGGTTTCGGAGCATTTAGTTGCACCAGCTGGAGTGCAGCTGCGAAACGAAGTTGCATCTTTGTAGTGAGTAAATTGTTTTTGTTTATTGTTGTGTATGATACACCTAATTTACATAAGTGGAGTACCGACCATATAAATATGGGTTGGTACCGGAAGACGACGGAAGATTAAGAGATCGAATCGAGAGACTCTGCCCGACTGCGACTTAGTCAACCCATTCTGCAGGAACAGTCTTCCCAAGAATATACCAAAACTACCTGTAAATATTGTGTACCTTTTTTCATTGTTTCAATACATTTTGTTACGTACATTTTGTGTTGTATTATTATTATTCCATGCTTATTCAAGCTTCAACATTTATATAAAAATTATAATAAATAATTATTGCTCTACTATCGGTATTGAGTTCTCTTTTGAATTAATGCTGTGAACGTTAGAATTTATATAATATTTTCGTTCTCATTACATTCGTATATATATATATATATATATATATATATATATATATATTAGCGTTTCACCCCAAGCAAGGCGGAAAGCCACTAGGACGCAGAAAATTTGGAGCAAGATCAGATAGGAGTGATAGAAGAAAGGATGAAAAGAAGGGTAGTGGATAGATCAAGGCAACTGAGAGATAGAGCAGAGAAGTGTGTGTGAGAGAGAGAGAGAGAGAGAGAGTGAGTGAGGGAAACCCCTTCCTAAACAAGAAACAAGGCGTGTTTCTACTCACGTCCAAGAGAAGGGGAGGAGGTTGACCGGGCGGTAGGAAAGCCTACCTACTCCTATTACATATAACACATACAACAACAACAAAAACAGAGGTAACGATGAGAGGGGGAGGTCATTTGCAAAGAGTCCTGTCTGACACTTGTATTTACCCTTTCGCAACATTAAGTTTTAAGTTTGAACTTATAGTATAAGTCCCATTGTCTATTCTAAAAAGAAATTTAAGAAAATAAAGATATCTGGAATTATTGCTATGTCATAATAAATGCCCCAACATACGTGGCAGCGAGTGTTAGTCCACTTTCTTCCTCATGATAACAAGTGAATGTACAGCTTACCTTAAGTTCAAGCATCGACCTGGTGGGGGGGGGGATCAATGGCCAATCCACCGCCCTTACCAAATAGTGGGCTTGGGAGGCATGCTTTCAAGAAAAATTAAGAGCAACAGGAGAAAGAAACGGTGAAAACAATTCCAAGTTTAGAATATTTATCAAGCAAGAAGATCATGAGAATACTGACGAGACACTTTCGCATCTAGCCAAAGACAGTCAATTTTCCCTTTTTTTTTCCTGATTTTTCTTTCGAAACGGGATTTCTAACTAAACCATCAAATAGGTTAGCATGATTAGGACAAAATGGGCAAACATACTGACGAGTAGGGGGAGAAAAAAAAGAAAAAGAAAAAAATACAATAAAATAAAATTTAAAGATTAAAAAAAGAAAAATAAAGAATTAAAGAAAATCGAAAAAAAGATTAAAATGAGTTTTCGGTAGAGCGAAATTATACTCACAGCGGGCATGAAGTGTTTGTCTGCTTTCTTCCTCATGATAAATGCCGAAAATACCGAAAGTTACGTTAGCTTCGTTCATCAAATGCCGAATGCTTCCATTTAAGGAACCGGATGCTCTTCACTCTACGACCCATACTTTCGGCCTTGTGCCACGTCTAAGCTACACTTGAAAATCACTATGTGGGTCACCTTGAGCCACTGTAATAGTTAGCAAGCTTGTATCGCTAAAACAATTACGAATGAGTAGTGAGTTCGATCCTCACTTGGCGCCCTCTACTTTTTGCCTTGTGCCACATTTAAGCTACATCTGGAAAATCACTATAAGAAACCGGATAATATTCCACTTAAGAGGAGAAAATACTATACTTGGTACTTATTTATTCCTCCATATATATATATATATATATATATATATATATATATATATATATATATATATATATATATATGTGGCATTTACCAAGGCAGAAAAAGAAAAGAAAGAAAAGAAAGGAAAGGAGAGGCGAAGATCCAAAGCATGGATGATAAGCAGAACACCACGGCTAAGAGACAATGGATAAAGGATATTTTGATAAGTAACAAATGGCGAAAGAGTGTCATTACAATGACAGGGAAATTCTGAGTGGATAAAGGAATCGGGTGTGCTCTGGCGACGGGCTGTGTTATCTGGGATACAAAAACAAACCGCTGGTGCGGGAAAGCATCTGATTAAGCAAACCCCAGACCGATTAGCCAAGGAAAAGTCCAATTTAAAATGTTATTTTGATAAGTGACAAAACACAGGTGAACTATAGGGCTTTGGATAGATATGAAAAATCAATTGTGTCAAAAGCCGCACACGATGTGTCCACTGACCGATTTCTTTCGACAGAACATCTTTAGCCAGCGATAATAAAACTATGTTATCAGAAATGTGTACCGAAAAATGAATGGGAACTTAGAAATGTTTCTTTTCGAGGCGACGGTCTGGCCGTGATAAAAAGACCATTCATTCTGATAATTAGCAATAAGATGACTGACGAAGTCCAGGTAAAGAACAAGAGTTATGACCACTGTCGTTCGTATTGTTCTGTTTGCGGCTAGAGAAAATGATAACTGCGATTAAAAGGAAGAAAAGGAAAAGAAAAAGATAATTTTTTTTTTTAGTTAAGCAAGATATTTTTTTTTCCTGAAACAAAGCCGCGGAATCGTACACGCCCGACCAGACATCATTGGTCGAGTGGTGATCCCGTGACGCAAGTAGGAGGCTGTCGCCGCCCATCTAGAGGATGGGTATGAGAGGTTGCTACGAAGAAGTGGGGAGGGCAGTTCACACCCCTCTGAAGTATGGTGGAAGATGTGAGTAAGAGAAGGCGCCCAAAAATGGAAAAAAGTGGAAAATTCCTAACCAGAAATAAAAGAGGTGGATATGTATTTAGAATTATCGAGGAACCCCCGGCGCCGACAAACCCACCCCGGTTTTGGTCGGCGTCCATATAAGCGAAGTCGCAGCGAGCAGTTTCAGTTGCAGTTTCAGTTGAGTTCGAGTTGAGTTCCAGTTCGGTTCGAGAGAATTCCCGCCTCGCAGATAGCTGACCAAGATTCACGCAAATTCCGGACTCCTCTTCAATCCAAGAACAATTAATTTGAAGAGCGACTTAGATCCAGACCACCAAAATAAGTTTTTTTTTCGACTTTCGCCCGAAGACACACCGAAAAACCAATTTCTTAAAGAGCAAACAACTTGAAGCGTTAAAACTCGCCTAACGGAAAACAACGTGTCACAATCTATAGAACGAGTCGGGAAATAGACGCAGTCCTATGTATCCAACAACTAGACATACAGTTTGTTATCCTTTTTTTTTTGATACCTTGAATTTTTGAGTTATCATTTTATTTTCTTTTATGCATATTTGTGTGGTGTCACCCCCGTTGAACCCGATTTGCATTACGGCCCCAACTACTGATTGATCTCGTCTGCCTAAGATCAATTCACAACGTGGGTAGGCGGACTGGGGATCAATGCGATCGATACCAAGCCAGTTGGTCGTCACAGGACGAGACAACACGACTGACGCGACAGGCGGACGTCACGTTTGGAGCAGCGACACCCGAACGGAGCAGCGAGGAGCGAGCGAAGGCTGTGTTTAGGGACGTTGCAGCTGACGCCGCGACCAAGGACGTCACAGCTGGCGCTGCGGCAAGGACGTCATATATATATATATATATATATATATATATATATATATATATATATATATAAAAAAAGAAGAAAGAGACGTGCCGCAAACGTTTTTGGTTGTAATGTGGATTTATTTAGAAAAAAATATTATGCTTTGTTTTATATAATTTTACGACACGAGTTTCTGGTCTCGCGACCGTCTTCAGGTAAAAGCGGAGATTTCCACATATTATTAAAAATAATTAATTTTTTCCTTATGTTCAGGAACATTATTATCTCGATATGAGACATTCTCTGTTTTTGTGTTAGTAATCCGAATTCCTTTCTTGAATTGGCAATGAAGAGTTCTGCGCGAAGGTCATAAAACAATCCACATTACAACCAAAAACGTTTGCGGCACCTCTCTTCTCTTCTTTCTAATATACATACTTTTCTCTCGTTGGAACCACTACAACCTCTTTCTTTTATATATATATATATATATATATATATATATATATATATATATATACGCATGTCTGAAGGACACCACGAGGCGGTGTAGCGGTAAGCAAGCTTGTCTCGCAAGAACAATTACGACTAAGTAGTATCCTCTCTGGGTGCTCCCTACTTTCGCCTTGTTCCACATCTATGCTACGCTTGGAAAAATTCCTATACGCATGCCTGATTAAAAATTAAGGAAAGTCATTTGTTGATAGGGTTTCATTTACTTTGTCAAGATTTTTTTTCTTATCCTCCGGTGGTTATTTGAAAACAAATGTGTTCATATCTGAATATTTTCTGCCCACTAGCTATATACAGAGCCATTTGTTGTTTGTCATTTCGTTACTGATTTCACTGTTTTTAAAACAAGTGTAACTAAGACAGAGTCCGGTGTATAAATTGTCGTCTAAATGACGCAAAAATGAAAATAACACTGACATCTCATTTTGACACATATATTTATCAAAATTACACAAAAAATATCTTGAAATACGAAAGAGTAAATTTATTCAATAAAATCTCCATCGGCTTCAACTACATCCTCCTGACGACTTCGGAATCTCCTGCAACTCTGCTGAACGGTCTTCTTGTTTAAATTGGTTAATACAGGAAGGATTGAGCACTCAAAGGGAGTCTAAATAAGAGAAAACTTCTCTGTTCAGAACATAAAAAGGGGGCTGCATACTAGGGAAGACAGACTGACCGTCCATACCGCATACTTGTGAGAGAAAGAGAGAGAGGGAGACATACCAATATATTTGTAAAGAGACAAAGAGAAGTTGAGAGAAAGAGATAAAGTAATGATAGCTGAATGTGGTAAAACACTCAGTTTGAGGAATGAGGTATTTCTTACTCATCGTGCTAATCTTTCCAATGGAGTAAGGATTAATTGATGTAAAAATCAGCCTGAATTTATTTTATCTGCATGCCGACTACCGGCACGGCTATTAATACACTCAAATAGCCATAATATATAGATAATATTTTTTATATAAAATTCAAATAATATATACATTGGTTATATAATTGTCCCATTATCTCGTCTACTAATATGACATTAATCTTATAATAGTTCTATTAACTCTTACATCACTTATTAAAAAAAATATCCGCCTATGTTATCCTGAACGCCGACTACTGGCACAGTTACTAATATGTAACATCCACTCATATAAACACACTATGTATGGATAATTTTTTTTTTTTATATATAAAAATTAAAATAAATTATACATTGGTTTCACAATTGCCACGTTATCTCGTCTACTAACTTGTCATTTATTTTTAATAGTTCTATTAAATCTTACATCAATAACTAAAAACATTACTCGTGATCAAAGAAATATTTAAAGATAATATTATATATAATATCATGAATTGAAAAAATAAATGCAACATATAGATTAATTAGAAATAAATATAATCAACGACACAAAGAAATAGTGATTCAGGCATTGGCACGCAATCAAGACACGTGGAAGAAGCAGTTCAGGTACTCAGCTATGCTGAATCCCTCCGACCAGACTCGGCCATGATGAATGTTTTTCTTGATATTTCATAGTTTCCATTCAAACTAACTTGATATGGTTGGACTTTCATTTAATTATTTTTTTTCTTAAAGCAACGCTTCATATGAAAGGAAACTTCTCTTGCCATTATTTCCCTGTTATGTCAAACTGTTCGTTTGAGAATGTGGACCTTTCCGCGTGGTGGACCTAAGATGGAAAAAAAAAAAGACCAGCATGCTGTCTGTATTTTTTTTTTTTTGCATCGTCTTGGCTGAGGAGGAAGTGACGTAAGTCGTTAATGATTGGTGGCTTGTAATTTCAAGATCAGCAGTGGCAGTTACTTAACGTGTCCATTTTTTGCGTGCTTGGCGGATGTTTTGGCTTCAGGATCGCCTGCCGGAATAGTACTGGTTCGGTAGGGTCTCTTGGGCGAACAGGCATGATGTTGCAAGACGTGAAACTTGTCATGAACCCAAGTCATAACATCACTGACGAGGAGATCCTGTGAATCTTTATTATGAACGGGCTACTGTACTATCTCCAGTTGCCCATATTTTCAATGTCCTCAAAGTAATTACAGAAATCATACTTTTAATATATATATATATATATATATATATATATATATATATATATATATATACCAAGTATATAATTGGTGTACACGGAATAAATTCCAATAACCAACAATTACTATTCTTAAAAGAGTGCTCAATACAGAGTAGGTATGTATATGCATGTTACGACGGCGTAATGGTTAGAATCTCCGACTGACACCAATTCAGTCGAGTTTCGATCGTACCTAGAAGCAACCGGATGTCTAGCCGCACGGATGAGCTGCGAAGCAGTCTGTCTGTGGATGACGTTATATATATATATATATATATATATTTAATTAAAATCAGACCACTTTAAGGTACCATTGCAATAATTTATTTCACCAAAATCCTTTTTAAAGGACTCCGGATCATCAGGTAACAATTCCAACAATGAAATGAAAGGAAAAATGGGATTAGAAATTGATGGGTAGTGTAATTTTTGTAATTTAACAGGGAGGGTGATAGTTGGAGTTAACTAGACAAGGTAGAGTATTGGGAGGGGTTAATTTCATATTTTCCTTAAGCATGCTTTATATTGGGGTAGGAAGAGTGACCGAATATATATATATATATATATATATATATATGGATGTGTTTGTGCGTATATATGTCTATATAGGTGAATCTACGTTTGTATGGGGCTTTTTATGTATATCAGTGTTAGTATATGTGTTAGTATATATGTATGTTTGCGTGTTTAGTTTATATACGCATATGTATATATGCATATGTGTATGTTTGTTTAAGTATGTATGTACATGTATGTGTATGTGTATATGCATGTATATGTGTATTTGCATATATGTGTATGTATGTATATATATTTATATTTGGCTTGTTTACTTTTTACTTCGCTGTGTTGGTTGATATATTTATACTCGCTTCTGTATGTGTATATATACGTATGTGTATGCGTATATATATATATATATATATATATATATTTAGGTTAGTGCAAAAATAATGACGTAATAATGTCGTTTTTGACGTTCAAAAATACGTCAAAAAACGACATTATTGCGTCAATATATCTTGTTTTTCAACCTAATATATATATATATATATATATATATATATATATATATATATATATATATATATATATATGTATGTAGACATATATTTGTGCGTATTTTGTGTATTTGTATGTATGTGTGACTGTACACTTATATCTGTAGGCAGTTCTTATTAGCTTATTTTCTTTCACCGAATATATAATAAGACATATATCGACTTATATGATTAAAATATATATTTTTATAGATATTTGTATATTTGGAATTTTCGCCTTTTATATATTAGATAATGTTATTTTTAAACATTTTTATCTTTGTATATTTGCCCTTATAAGTTAAGTGGTTAGCATTCGTTTAATAACACTTTCTGTCTTGAATATTTCTTGGTTGTGGTATCAGATTGTCTAGGTCAATGTTTGTGGATGTGTGTACATGTATTTATCGGTGTCTATGTGTATGGAAAATGCATGCACATTTAATTGTGTATGTATGTATGTGTTCGGTTTTTTGGGGGATTTTTTTTTTATAAAGTGTCGTGGAGATGTTTCCTGTCTCGTCACTTTTTTTTTGTGTGTATATATCTAAATATGTCTGGGTGGTTATGTATTATAATCTGAGTGTGTTTGGGTTGTTTTACGCAATTCATATATTTGGGATTAAAATGTATACATTTTTTCGGGTAAACCAGTCGACATCAGCGTCTATTCTAACGTAATTTCAATGAAGAAATAAATTAAATAACATATGTATTTTTTTTCTTTCTCCTCAGTAATTTTAAACTTAATAGAGATTAAATTTAGCTTTTAAAATGGGTAATTTTTTACTTTTAATTTTAATATCAAATGTTATCATATAATTTAATACTTATTGGTTAGAATAAATTCTTTTTTTAATATAACCCCAATTTTAAAGCTCTTAATAACTATTATAACCTTAATTCGTTGTCAAGTTTTTTTAAATTTTTCCTACACTTGTGTTTTGATTGGTCATTCTAGCTTTTTTAATAACGTTTTCCCCTTGCGAAGGATCATTAATTAATTTGAAACTTTTAAACCATTTATTTTACATTTACCATCATCACTTGATAAGACACTGAAGGTGTTGAAACAAAATGGCTATTTTTGTTGTGATTTTATAACATATTTATGTTATAATTTTTAAATAAATAATTATATATATATATATATATAATTATTTGTTTTAAAATTATATATATATATATATATATATATATATATGTATGTGTGTGTGTGTGTGTGTAACAGATTCACGACCATTTGCATTTTTTATATTCTTTATTGTCTAATAAGTCATCTATTTGCTGATTTATGTTTACTATGTCTGGTCGAGTAGGCGTCTTGTTATATACCCACTTTTGCATACAAAACTTAGGTTAATCTTAGTATTTTTTTAACCACGTTGCTACGCATATTTCTTTTAAGTTTTTAGTGTCTTTGCTGCGTAAATATTTGTATTCGTCTTGCACGAAAATAAAAGAACTTCATGATTTTTCGGAAATGCCAAAAGAAGCAGACATTTTGATATTAAGCTGGGCAATCTTGTGAATAGGAATTACGCTTACATCCCAATAGACTAGACACTTCTCATTAAAAATGAAATCTACCGGAAGCAGTTAATGAAAGTGGAATACGGCGGGAAGACTGATACATTGAATGTAAATTGTATGCTGCAAAATATTCAGATCAAAATAAAACAGTTTATATATGAGAGCTAACCAAATAGAATTGTCATTATAACGTGAGTATCTCTCTTTTAACAGGAGGAAATGACTGTTGGATTCATCTCCTATATAAAAATCACATGTGTAGGTAGTCTTAGCGTTTAGTTAAACAATTTTAGACCTTCATTTGCCGAACGGTCGACGGGATTAACTATATATGATTACTATACAGAAACAATCTTTCAGGTCATGACTTCAGGTATGATTACTATACAGAAGCAATTTTTGAGGCCATTACTTCAGATATGATTCATATACAGAAACAATCTTTTAGGTCATGACATCATATATGATTACTATACAGAAACAATCTTTTAGGTCATGACTTCATATATGATAACTATACAGAAACAATATGTGGGTCATGGCTTCATATATGATTACTATACAGAAACAATATGTAGGTCATGACTTCATATATGATTACTATACAGAAACAATCTTTTAGGTCATGACTTCATATATGATTACTATACAGAAACAATCATATAGGTCATGACTTCATATATGATTACTATACAGAAACAATCTTTTAGGTAATGACTTCATATATGATTACTATACAGAAACAATCTTTTAGGTCATGACTTCATATATGATTACTATACAGAAACAATATGTAGGCCATGACGTCATATATGATTACTACACAGAAACAATATGTAGGTCATGACTTCATATATGATAACTATACAGAAACAATATGTGGGTCATGACTTCATATATGATTACTATACAGAAACAATCATTTAGGTCATGACGTCATATATGATTACTACACAGAAACAATATGTAGGTCATGACTTCATATATGATTACTATACAGAAACAATATGTAGGTCATGACTACATATATGATTACTATACAGAAACAGTCTTTTGGTCATGACTTCATATATGATTACTATACAGAAACAATATGTAGGTCATGACTTCATATATGATTACTATTAAGAAAAACTCTTTTAGGCCGTGACTTCATATATGATTACTATACAGAAACAATATGTAGGTCATGACTTCATATATGATTACTATTCAGAAACAATATGTAGGTCATGACTTCATATATGATTACTATTCAGAAAGAGTCTTTTAGGCCATGACTTCATATATGATTTCTATACAAAAGCAATGTTTAATGTTATGACATCATTAATAATTTGCATGCTGTATCTGTTGCCAATTTTAAATGAGAAGACCTCAAAATGGAAAATGGCTTTTTTTAATTTGCGATACTTCGGCAATTTCAGGTTCTAAATCTATAAACGCCCCACCTAACGTTTTTAATCTACAATAAGAAAGACTAATGTTTCCAAGTTTTAAATCCGTATATGCAATACACTTGCAGCTCTGTCTGTCAGAAATGTACCGAAAGTATTATTTAG
>CAHIKZ030000854.1:1122500-1147500 GCA_903632075.3 Acanthosepion pharaonis | reverse complement strand
AGAAGAAGAAGAAGGAGAAGTACAAGAAGAAGAAGAACAAGAAGAAGAAGAAGAAGTACAAGAAGAAGAAGAAGAAAAAGTACAAGAAGCAGAAGTACAAGAAGAAGAAGAACGAGAAGTACAAGAAGAAGAAGTACAAGAAGAAGAAGTACAAGTAAAAGAAGAAAAAGTAGAAGAAGAAGTACAAGAAGAAGAAGAAGAAGTACAAGAAGAAGAAGAAGTACAAGAAGAAGAAGAAGAAGTACAACAAGATGAAGTACAAGAAGAACAAAAACAAGAACAAGAAGCACAAGAAGAACAAGAAGAAGAACAAGAAGAAGAAGTACAAGAAGAAGAAGAAGAAGAAGTACAAGAAGAAGAAGAAGAATTACAAGAAGAAGAACAAGAAGAAAAAGAAGAAGAAGTACAAGAAGAAGAAGAAGTACAAGAAGAAGAAGAAGTACAAGAAGAAGAAGAAGAAAAAGTACAAGAAGAAGAAGAAGAAGTACAAGAAGAAGAAGAACAAGAAGAAGAAGAAGAAGAAGAAGAAGAAGTACAAGAAGAAGTACAAGGAGAAGAAGTACAAGAAGAAGAAGAAGAAAAAGAAGAAGAAGAAGTACAAGAAGAAGAAGAAGTACAAGAAGAAGAAGTACAAGAAGAACAAGAAGAACAAGAAGAAAAAGAAGGAGTAAAAGAAGAAGAAGTACAAGAAGAAGAAGTAAAAGAAGAAGAAGAACAACAACAAGAAGTACGAGAAGAAGAAGAAAAAGAAGAAGAAGTACAAGAAGAAGAACTACAAGAAGAAGAACTACAAGAAGAAGAAGAAGAAGTACAAGAAGAAGAAGAAGAAGAAGAAGAAGTACAAGAAGAAGAAGAAGTACAAGAAGAAGAAGAAGAAGTACAAGAAGAAGAAGTACAAGAAGAAGAAGAAAAAAAAGAAGAAGTACAAGAAGAAGAAGAAGTACAAGAAGAAGTACAGGAAGAAGAAGAAGAACAAGAAGAAGAAGAAGAAGAAGAAGAAGAAGTACAAGAAGAAGAAGAAAAAAGAAGAAGAAGCAGAAGAAGAAGAAGAAGAAGAACCACAAGAAGAAGAAGAAGAAGCACAAGAAAAGAAGAAGAAGAAGTACAAGAAGAAGAAGAAGCACAAGAAGAAGAAGAAGGACAAGAAGAAGAAGTACAAGAAGAAGAAGAAAAAGAAGAAGTACAAGAAGAAGAAGAAGTACAAGAAGAAGTACAAGAAGAAGAAGAAGAACAAGAAGAAGAAGTACAAGAAGAAGAAGAAGAAGTACAAGAAGAAGAAGAAAAAGAAGAAGAAGTACAAGAAGAAGAAGTACAAGAAGAAGAAGAACAAAAACAAGAACAAGAAGTACAAGAAGAAGAAGAAAAAGAAGAAGAAGAAGTACAAGAAGAAGAAGAAGAAGTACAACAAGAAGAATTACAAGAAGAACAAGAACAAGAAGAAGAAGAAGTACAAGAAGAAGTACAAGAAGAAGAACAAGAAGAAGAAGAAGAAGAAAAAGAAGAAGAAGAAGAAGTACAAGAAGAAGAAGAAGAAGTACAAGAAGAAGAAGAAAAAGAAGAAGAAGTACAAGAAGAAGAAGTACAAGAAGAAGAAGAACAAAAACAAGAACAAGAAGTACAAGAAGAAGAAGAAAAAGAAGAAGAAGAAGTACAAGAAGAAGAAGAAGAAGTACAACAAGAAGAATTACAAGAAGAACAAGAACAAGAACAAGAAGAAGTACAAGAAGAAGAAGTACAAGAAGAAGAACAAGAAGAAGAAGAAGAAGAAAAAGAAGAAGAAGAAGAAGTACAAGAAGAAGAAGAAGAAGTACAAGAAGAAGAAGTACAAGAAGAAGAAGAAGTACAAGAAGAAGAAGTACAAGAAGAACAACAACAAAAAGAACAAGATGAAATAATGGTTAGATAAACTGCTTCTGCCCGTACAAAACAAGCTGATGTAAAAAAACAAAAACAAAAACAAAACAAAAAAAAACATCGAACCCAACTGCGGCTACGTAGTGTAGAGTTGAAAGCTGAAACCTAAGGTTTTATCCTTGCTGAAGAGAACCAATGCTTGTTAACTAGAAGTTATCAAACACATATACTAAAATATTGTGCTAGTCCAAAGTGAATATTGTGTGATAAATATCCAGAAACAAGTGATCTTGTATCAGGTTTCAAGGTATTGGCACCCACTGAATATAAAACCAGGCAGGACAAAGTAGGCCAATTTCTCCACTGGAAAATCTGTAATTTCTACGCGAAGGAAACTAAAAGAAATTGGTATGAACACCACCCAGACCCGGTTAGGGAGATAGGACCTGTAACAATTTTATAGGACTACACAATACACACAAATAGAGCAATAAAAGCCCAGACATTTTTAGAGACCGCAAACAAAAAAAAAAAAATGCCCCCTTATTAATATGGCAGTCCTTGCGGACTGCAATGTATCTTTGAAGATCTTCAAAAAGACATCAAAATACAAGGACCTTGAAATCGAAATCTCAAAAATGTTGTATATGGGAATATCATCAATCCCTGTTGTAGTTGGATCCCTCGGATTGGTTGGAAAAAGATTCCAGTAGGCTAATCGAAGGGATTCCTGGAAGCCCATGCCTGTTAATATTTAACAGCACCCCCCCCATGTATGTGGCACAAGGCTGAGTTTACCATGGGTTCTCCAATCCCATAGTCTCGGCCAAAAATATTCCCGTAGATCCCGCATAAACGGCAAAGCCACGTCCGGGTTCTTCCCTGCTGATAGCAAAGAGTTCGACAGCACTGTCCGAACATATCTGTTCGACTGTTAATATTTAACAGCTCCCCAGCCCATGAGGAATGTATGTGGCACTAGGCCGAGTTTACCGTGGGTTCTCCGAGCCCGTAGGCTTAGCCAAAATTAATCCCTTCGAACACGTATAAACGGGTTCAGGGTTTGTCTACCCCCGCGGACGAAATTTTGCCCTTCGGCAAAGCTTCTTCCGGGTTCCTCTCTGCTCAAGGCAGAGAGTTTGACAGCAATGAACAATCTATTCGACTGTTAAATTTAACAGTTCCTTCACAAGGAATGTATGTGGCACAAGGCCGAATTTAGCGTGGGTTTCTCCGAGCCCGTAGGCTCGGCCAAAAATATTCCCTTCGAACCCGCCTAAACGGGTTTAGGGACTGTCTACCTCCCCAGACGAAACTTTGACCTGCGGCAAAGCTTCGTCTGGGTTCCTCTCTGCCCAGGCAGAGATCTGGACAGTTGAACAATCTTATTCGACTGTTCTCCCAGGGCCTTCTCCTACTAACCTTATAGTAGCCGGAAGAATCCAACATAGACTCTTTAGAGGGAGTACACCACAACAGTTGGGTTGAAATGTTCCGTGCTGTTTTAGAGGGCTTTTATTTTTTTATCCCAAATGGAATTTTTTTTTACAAGGGTTAGATGTGATATTTGAGCTGGGGTTAGGTATAAATTCTGGTTTCCTTGAGAACTTTATGCTGTTTTTAAAATTATATTCCAGTAGATGCTGACAGGAATTCCTCGCAGATAAAAAGAATCTCGAAGCGATACAGACGAGTGCCAAGAATATCATGGACAGAACATGTGATCAATGAGGAAGTCCCAAAGGAAATGGGAACTAGAAAGACACTCATACTTAAAATCAGAAGTAGACTATTGTGACTTCAGGAACATATAAGGAAAGGTGGTTTGTAAAATCTAATACTTACAGGGCGTATCGAGGGGTGGAAACATAGAGAGGAAACGACGATCAATTTTCCATAATGACTTTGTGCGAATAGACAGTAGGACAGGAACGGAGAGAAGAAATCAAAATCTGCTTAGTGCTAGAAGTGTCAAGAGGTTGTGCAAGGCAATGATTACTAGTGTCTTAAAGAAAGAAGGCGCATAAAATATGATAATGGTAGCTTCTAGGCTTTTGGGGTATAAAAGATTGTTTCGAAGTACATGAGATAGTACTGAAAAGTTCTCGAAATTTGACGAAATAATCAAACGACACTGGAATAATGATAAAGTCAGCACAGTGAACTAAACGATGAGAGCCAAGATCTAGCATTTGTTTGCTAAATCCCCAGGGTTACATTTCCCACCACCTAACAAACATAAGGAGAATAGTTTTTTTGTTTTTTTTAATGATCTGTGGGTATTCTTTCATCGCTGTGGGTTAAGATCGTTCCATCTCAGGATAAGTGGCAACGCTTAACCTTGTTTTCCGCAAAAGAAAATATTGCATCAAAAGGACAGTTTTTCACTTCACACCGCCATTATTTTTCCGGTAGGGTTTGTTTATAAGATTATAAAATTTATGAACCAAATACAATGCAAGACATATTCTTTATAATATACAATATTACTGTAATCATAATATTTATTAATAAATTATATATATATATATATATATATATATATATATATATATATATGTGTGTGTGTGCATATATAATTATTATTTATAAAAAAAAATTATAACATAAATACGTTATAAAATCGCTACAAAAATAGCCATTGTAATAGTAATTGTTGGTTATTGGAATTCATTGCAGTAGCAACGCTGAGTTTGATTTTAAATTTTTAAAGGTTGTGCGTTCATGCGCGCTCCAAAAACAATAACTCATTTTCAATAGCATTTTCGGATACAACAATACATATATTTTCGTTGTCCTCTTATTACTAAGAGAAAAAACAAGAACAACATCTATTCTATACTTGAAGATGTGTGTAGGAACAGACGAAAGCTTGTAGTAAAAATAAGAACTACTACGGCAGAAATTTATATAAACAAGGATCATTTCATTCATAACGGATTCGGAGGTTTTTGTATATTATTTGAATTGTTTGCGATGATGGATGTCTCGCCATTTAAATCATTAACCTTTGCATTAGTTTTTGTGTGAATAATTCATGAATATATATATATATATATATATATATATATATATATATATATATATATATATATATATATATATATATAATAATTATTATATATAAAGGTTATTATATATAAGGTTATTTATAACATACAATATTATTGTAATCGTGTTATTTATTAATAATTGTTATATGTAAGATTATTTATAATATAGAATATTATTGTAATCATATTATCTATTAATAATTGTTATATATATATATATATATATATATTTATAATTATTATTATATATTATAAGATTATTTATAATATACAATATTATTTAGTATTAATATATATATATATATATCCTTATTATTTACACTTTATAATGATTTATCATTTTATAAAAAATACGCTTGAAAAATTTTCATTCAAATATTTGTAAAAATAAAATTATTAAAATATGTAAATCAACTACAATGCAATATTTATTAGTTACCATTTTAAATCCTTTTATTCAAATTTTAAAAAAATACAAAATTGCTAAAATATTTATATACATATATATATATATATATATATATATATGTGTGTGTGTGTGTGTGTGTGTGTGTGTGTATTTATTATTTAATATTTTATAAATAACTATGAAAACAAGTTTGTTATTTGTTATTCATAACTTCATAAAAATATAAATGAAATATAAAACAAGAAAATTTGAATGAACATATATTACATCCTTATACAAATTAATTGAAACAAAACGAATAATTCCGTTATTATTTACATTTTTTCGTATTTTTACAATGAAACATGGCCCAGTGCACATGATAGTACTTCGTATGTCCATTCCACGAAGATGTTCTATACAGAATTGACCACAGATTTTCGATTGGAATTTTCAGGAGAGCTTCCGGGCTAGTTTATAGTATTTTGATTTGCTCACTGGTAAGGTTTGACAGTGTGTTCGCGCAGCGTTACAATTTTCGTACGCTTCCTTTAGTGTCCGGGCGTGATAAAAATCTGATGCAATCACGGATGAGACAATATTTTTCAAAGCGAAACAAATTTCATCACATAGACCGAAAATAGATTCATATTACTGGCCACCAACACAAATGACCTAATCTGAGGAAAAAATAGAAATCAACTTCATCCTGTCACTCCAGAATATAATCCAGAGCTAATATTTAAAAGAAAAACAGACCACTTTAAGGTACCATTATAATAATTTATTTCACCAGAACCCTTTTAAAGGACGCCGGATCATCAGATAGCACTTTTTCATTTTTCGTTTCATTTCCTTTTTGGAAGTGCTATCTGATGATCCGGCATCCCTTAAAAGGGCTCTGGTGAAATAAATTATTATAATGGTACCTTAAAGTGGTCTGTTTTTCTTTTAAATATATATATATATATATATATATATATATATATATATTCATGCTTGAATGCGTACGACAATTTGGCGACTTCTTTCTCTGGGTGACGACGTCCTACTCATAGTCTGTCGAAGAGTCTATGTTCAACAAGTTAGTGCAACGAAGGTTGGTCATCTTTCTACATAATACCTTTAGAATAAACAATGCAGAGGGCTCAAATGTGTATACAGTAAAAATGGTATTAAGGGAATAATCGTCCTTTGGACAAACCTTTTGTCCTTTTTTTTTTCTTTTTGGTCCACACATAGTTTAAACATTGCCAAATAGTTGTGTGCTGACGGCTGGCACACAAATCGATACCTGACTAATATTGTTTGGGTAGCCACGGTGGAGGAACATAAGGTCGTAAGATCTTAAATCATAAATTTGGTAAAAATTAAAAAAAAAGGATCATTGCTGAGTTAAGCCAGAGAATCTTCGAAATGTCTTTCAGGAAGTGCTCCTTTTTGTTTGCAGAACTGTTTGAGGACGACGTCACAAAAACGGAAGAATAGAAACGAACTCCAATTTCTGACCACGACTCGTATATTTTTATTTATTCATTTTTATTTATCATTAGACAATACAGGAAATCTCACCGACATCTTTAGATGTTTCACAAATTTGTTGTCGCTAATGTGCCACCAGAGTTGAGAATAAAATGAGTAGAGATATGAAAATTTCAGTTGATATGGCTTCTTAACTTGTCCAATGAAGAATCTTCTTCTGTATTCTGAGTCCTATCAGGAATTTGGCGATCCACATTTGGTTTCCTATCCATCTGCCATTCTGACATCGATTTAGCCAAACCCGTTTGATTTGTTTTTTAATCATTTCACTGCCAAGCAAGAGAATAAAGCCACTAAGACATAAGCGTTTACTGAGTGTGAAAGAATACGAAAAAGAAAATCATTATTAAGGAGAGAGAAAAATAAAAGATAAGTAATCAAGAAGACAGTAGAAAACGATTGACATTGCATTTAGATTTTTGCAGATCAAAGTTGGCTGGAAATCAAGAAGCCGGAAGAGAGTTCCACAAGCGGGAAGTGTAAGATATGAACTGAAAAGTACCATAAAATTAAAGACAACTTCCTAATATCCTGTAGTGCATTCTTTCTGTTAAATAACGGCGGCTGTGCGATGTCGAGTCTTCAATATGTTGGAGTATTTGCATAGCTATACGTATACGTGAACATTTCAGAGGTGTCTATGTTTAAGCTGTGTTTGTTAGGCGTGGCTAAAGGGAAATTAGTACCGACTTCAATGGGTTCTATTATTATTGTGTCAATTTTCCGTTGTGTGTACAACACATAAAAATTTACATTTCTTTCAATCTGAACTCTTTCTCATCCTTCCCAAGTCATTCATTTTTATTTTTTTTAATCATTTCACCCCATCAAGGGAGCAAAGCCACTACGACACAAGGGTTTACTGAATGTGATAGAATAAGAAAAAAAGAGAAACATTATGAAAGAGCAAGATCATTAAAAGTGTAATAAAGAAAACAGTAGATAATAATTTACGTTGCATTTAAATTTTTGAAGATCAAAGTTGACTTGAAAGCAAGAAGCCGGAAGGGAGTTCCACTGTGGAGAAGTACGAGAAAAAGAAACTGTCAGCATAGAACTTACGGTTGTGTCCATCCAATTCAACTGTAAAATGAAGAGGCCTTGTGGTCAACCTAGTAGTGCGCTTAAATTCATAAAGTCTCGGCACTGTAACGGAACCTTCTTCAGAACAATTACCATGAAAGTATTTATAGAAAAGGCACATAGAAGCTACATTACGGCGCTGGGAAAGTGACTGAAGTCAGTCTGACATGTCAGGACCAATAAGTCATTCGTCGCTTTCTGTCTCTCCTTTTAAGTATGTCCCGTGAATGTCAAATTTTCTAGACTTTCTGTTCTCACTATCTACCGAAGAAATATCAGTTGTATCTTTTTGATTTCATCTATAATTATACTTTTTGCTTCCATTTAGTTTAAAACTTCCTTGTTTACATGCTTCGTCCATAGAATTCTCGGGATCCTTCTGTAGAATCACTTATCTGTTTCTTCCGGTTTTCTATCAGTATTTTATTTTATATATATATATATATATATATATATATATATATATATATATATATATATATATATAATTATTTATTTAAAAATATGATTCAACGCAACATAAAAGTTCTCATATTTCAAAACAAGAGCCGAAAACTTCAATATAATTATTTGAAATTTACGCGTTTTTATAAGCATATGCTTATAAAAACGCGTAAGTTCAGAATAAATTATTCAGTAAAAATTTCGCTTGAAGATGGAAAAGAGCTTAGTACTTTAATTCAATTTAATTCAAATAATTATACTGAAGTTTTCGGCTCTTGTTTTGAAACATGAGAACTCTTATGTAGCGTTGGAATCATATTTTTAAATAAATAATTATATTCTACTTTTCTATCGAGCACTATTTTTTAAAAATAATAACAAAAATACTAAAGAACTTTGGATTATTTACCTAACGAGTTCTTTCCTATTTTCTATATATTTTTACACACACACACACACACACACACATATATATATATATATATATATATATATATATATATTGCTTCTAAAGAAATTTTCATGTTTTCTTAATACTTCATTTACATTTTGAAATGCATCTTTCGCTGTTCCAATGCTTCTTTAGAATTCGGCGTTACTGGAAATGCAAAAGATGCCTTCCGAAATAAAAGGATTAGACACATTTGGAATCTTCAATCTTTATTATTTACCACTTTATAAAATAAATTTGAAATGAAATCCTTTTATTAAAATTTAAAAAAAAATACAAAATTGCTAAAATATTGAAATATATATATATACGTATTTATTATTTAATATTTTATAAATAATTATGAAAACAAGTTTGTTATTTATTATTCATAACTTCATAAAAATATAAATGAAATATAAAACAGGAAAATTTGAATGAACATATATTACATCCTTGTACAAATTAATTGAAACAAAACGAATAATGCCGTTATTATTTACATTTTTTCGTATTTTTACAATGAAACATGATTTAGAATCATAAACAACTACTCCCCAAGATTTGTTTAGTTATAATCAGGCACGGATAAGATGGGGGAAAGACAAAATCCATCTTGAAAGTGATTTGAAATTTACGTTCTGGTTTGTATTCATGAAATATCAGATAAGTCAGTGCTACTCAAAGGGAGGTACTTGTAACGGAGCCAGAAATATGAGCCATTGTCTGGCCGGTACGCGGTAACTTTACAGGAAAACAAAGAAACAGAAGACACATTCCACGTGACGGGAGACTAACGGGATATCTGGCTCTATTTTTTTTTTTTTTTTTTTTTTTATTTTTTAACATTTTCATTTTTATATTCATTATGCTTACTTTTTTTTTTTTTAATTATTCACTCATGTTATAAGTCATTGCGAATGTGATTATTATTAAGAGCAAAACAGGGAACAGAAATACGTATGACAAGACCATTATGATTATATGGGGTGGGAACCACACCAAGGACTACAAAAAGGCCATTTTTATAGACATATATTTCTAATGTGGCCTTTAAAAAAAATCACTTGTCTATGGAAAAAAAGAGTAGTTTTGCGGCCTGTTTAGGGGGCAGAATGAAAGACACGGAAGACGAAGGTAGGTTGAAAATGTATATTGAAGATATTAGGTTGGTGCAAAAATAATGACGGGATAATGTCGTTTTTTTTACGTAATTTTAACGTCAAAAACGACATTATTACGTCGTATTTTTTACATCTCCACTATCAACAAGTGTTAGTAATAATTAGATAGCGGTGTACGTCCGAATTGTAGGTTAGCACTGCGTCCACTTTTCCCCTCTCAACGAGACTCTCGCAGTTAGTATTCATGAGAGGAGGAAGAGTTCATTCTACTGTAGGAGGGTTTACCACAACAAATAGGCATGTTGGTTTAAGCGAAAATTTAAAACAATTACCGTCTAATTCCTTAGATTCATAATTTAGCTGCATATATTAAAAAAATGGGGTCCTCAGTCTCCACTGGACTCCACGGACCACACGTTGGATTATCTCGCTGGTCCCTGAAAAATTGGTAAAAAAAAAAAAGCCGGTATGCTACATCCGCCATTTTGCGCAGCACTGGGATATGGAACTTTGTAAGAAAGCTTGGCTTCCTAGATGAATTACGACTGAGAAGGGAGATTGATCCTAACTGGGTGCTACCTATTTTCGGCCTTGTGCCATATCTAACCAACGCTTAGTAAATCGCTATAAAACATCGGATACGTTTCATATACGGGTTAGTAAATTTTCCCGTCGGTAAAAATTCACAGCAAAAGAAGTGACGGATATGCAAAAACAAAATAACTTTGATTTCTAAACATTAATCGATGAAATTCATAAAGTTTATTCTCAAATAAAGAATCTAAAGAATGGAAAGTAAGAGTTCTGGCCATGTCAACAGTCTACATCAGATAAACGTCGGAAGATTTTGCAGATCATTTTAGATGTTGAGTCTGAATTGATAAAGATGTTCAAATTCTCATTTTTTTTTTCCTTCTCTCGGGATATATGTTAATAGCTTTTAATCGGTAAATAATGATTGTTATGGATACAAGTCATTACTATTTCCCTCTCTCACTCTCTCTATATCTCTCTCTCATTCTCTCTCAATTACTTTCCTTTTATATCTATCTATCTATCTATCTATCTATCTATCTATCTATCTATCTATCTCAGTCTGGTCATTATCTATCTATCTATCTATCTATCTATCTATCTATCTATCTATCTCAGTCTGGTCATTATCTATCTCTCTATCTATCTATCTTTCTCTCTCTCTCTCTCTCTCTCTATATATATATATATATATATATATATAGGGGTCTGTGTATATGTTTGTGTTCATTATGTATCTATCTCTGTACGTATATATGACTGCTCATTATCTGTCCATGAAAATTACTGAACATAACATCTAACGCGCACACAACTATATATATATATATATATATATATATATATATATATATATATATATATATATATATATATGAAAAAAAAACAGACCACTTTAAAATTACCATTACAATAATTCATTTCACCAAAAATCCTTTTTAAAGGACTTCGGATCATCAGGTAACACTTCCAACAACGAAATGAAAGTTGTTGGAAGTGTTACCTGATGATCCGGAGTCCTTTAAAAGGATTTGGTGAAATAAATTGTGGTCTGTTTTTTTCATAAATATTAGCTCTGTATTCACATTGAGCTCTCAGGATTTCATCCTCCTTGGAATTACCCATTCAGTTTACCAAGTTCTTCTTAACAACTATATATATATATATATATATATATATATATATATATATATATATATATATAAATTGTCATACACCAAACATTGCAGGAAAATATTTCTTTGTGAACACGGTACTATATAATGTATTATGATCTGCTTTTAAGCATTATGATACCCTACAACAACGAAGATTCCTACGTGCCGTGGCCGTTCAGGACGTGAATTTTCATGATTCTCCACAGATTCTTGTCCTTTGTAGCTCTTTGCAAGTATTGTCTTTTTGCTAACCTTCTCCTAATCCATGTCCTGCCAATCATTTTCTCAAGTCCGTCAGAAGCTTACGGCCACATATTACTTACATGTAATATATAGAAATGAATAGTAAAAATAAAAATGCATACACGCACAAAAAAATTACCAAATTCAAATGTCCAGGCAAAATGCAACACTTAAAATAAAATCAGCTAATCTATATGAAATGGACAAAGTCCGACAATTATTTTAAGATATTTTTATGTTTAACATTCTTTTTATAGATACATTTATTTAAGTAAATGCTCGGTTTTATAATAAACAGTATTAAACAACATTTACCGGCCTGAATGTCCGAGAAATTTTCACCGTAATTATTCGTCCTCCGAGAGGATTCGAACCTGTATCCTATACGGAACCGTCATTTAGCTTGACGTGACTTTGCCAATTTGGCCACGAAGGAGCGTTCGGTTTGCAAGTTCGAATTTACTGTATTTAAACTTCAATCTTCCGTGAATCTCTCACGTACATTGATATCTGCTCATGGCGTATCAAATGTAAACAAATGACGTCACACATTATGAAATGAACAAAGTCCGACAATTATTTTTCGGACATTCAGGCCAGTAAATGTTGTTTAATACTCTTTATTATAAACAGAGTATTTACTTAAATATTTGTATCTATAAAAAGAATGTTAAACATAAAAATGTCTTAGTCCATTTCATAATATATATATATATATATATATATATATAGGAATAGTGTGTGTGTGTGTGTGTGTTGGTCCATCAGATCATTATTGAAATATATATTGTTAAATATAACAGACAACGAATGTCTATTAAGTTTATTATGAGCCGTTCTAAGCATGGTATAGTGACTTTAGTTTCGGGAGAAAATAAATATACAAAGTGTCCAAAAGTTTGATATATATTTTTTATTAAATAAAGATTTTGGCTCAAATGGGCTATCAAGTGGTTACTGGTACATTATAACAGAGATGTTCCCTATCAAAGATGATACCCTGTTAAATTAAATATATATATATATATATATATATATATATATATATAGCTCTTTAAGAGTCAGTCTGATGAGTTTGGATCAAATCTTCGATTCTAACGAAATAAATATCACTATGGTATTTGAAAGGTTCGTTTTCATTATTATAATAATAATTTTTTGCTCTGTTTTTGACATTAATCTCTGGATTTATAAACCTATTTGGAATTTTCCATACGGATTACTATATATATATATATATATATATATATATAACAATTGGAATTAGGATACCATTAATTAATGATCATTTTCACCTACGATTTTTAATTTTAAAATTCACAGGATTTATCAAACTGTTTATTGTAACAGGTTATAGGAGGACTTTATATATACATACGCAGACAGTACTGTTTCGCTGTATCACAGCACTTCAGTGTGACTAGACAACCGATTGCCTCAAGCCCGGATTGAAACTCAACCGATTTGGTGTCAGTCAGAGTCTCTACCACTGAGCTATCTTCATTCGACAGAATGAGGCAGCTAAATCTAAGGTATTGTTTTTACAAATGTAAACAAACGTCAAACAACCGAAGTGCTCCATTCATTTTATAGAAGAGCTTCGCATGAACGCAGGTGGCTGTTGTTTTTAGAATTCGCTTATCATTCAACAGTGCTCAATTGAAAATGTATTTTCAAAAGCTAAATAATATATATATATATATATATATATATTAGGACAGAAATTACAACTGACAGAAAATGTTCATCGTTCATTATCATGATGTAGATATTTATGTGTGGTTTATTCATCTGAAGTTTGTGTATGTGAATCAATATTTCTGTAGACTGGCCTGAATTTTGATCTGATATTTTCACTGTATAATGGTTGACGGTATTTCTCTATAAACAAAGAATTTAAAAAATGTTTCAATTATTCTCTTCATTTCACGTCTAGCTAATCGAATTTGGAAAATTTGAAGGAAGTACTGTCTATCAGTTTAGAATCGTACAAAAGCATGTTAGACTCAGATTAACTTCAAGAAAAGAACTGGAAAATTAATTGGTCTCTTATCCTATGTAAAAAGCAAAACAAACTAAAGAACTTTATACACATGACATTAAAACGGCCAATGAAAACAATGATTGCTATATTGATAAATAAATACATCATAGATAGATAGATAGATAGATAATGAACAGAGATAGATAGATACATAGATAGATAATAAACACAGATAGATAGATTGATAGATAGGTAGATAGACAGATAGATAGACAGATAGATTCTGAACAATGATAGATACATAGATAATGAACACAGATAGATTCTGAACATATATATATATATATATATATATATATATAGATAGATAGATAGATAGATATAGATAGATAATGAACATTAACTACTAATTAATTTTGCCATAGAAAATATTGCTTGAAATAAATTCTTCTCATGACGTCGTTTGACGAGCGAAACATGTCGAACATTAAATTTTTCCAAATTGTTGTATAATAATATTAATTCCTAGTCTTAGAAATTCTGAATGAATTTAAATTAGCGGTGCATTCCTTCTACAGACATGAGCTTCGAAATAAACTTCACAAACACACAATTAAATCGTATTCTCTCTTTTGACTTCAAGTAAGTGGGAATTACTGAAGACCGGAAGTTGAAATATAATTCTGTATAATTCCAATGTCGCCAGACGTATAGATATTATTGTCAAACTCTTGTCGCAGAGAATTTTTAATGGCTTCATTCGTCAAATGGCGTCTCTTTATTTTAATTACCTACCTGTTTAATGAATATATTGGTTGTCTGACATTTCGAGGTATAAACTTGTCTTTCTTTCGCGGATGAGGCCTTGCACCAGCCAAAGACGATCTTGATTTAGGAAAAAACAGATATTTTCTACTACTGAAAATCGTCTAGTGGATAAAAGTTTTGAGAAGGCGAGTTCCGATACCCCCTACAAAAATCAGCGGATGTGAGAAGCGTAATCGTGAGTTTAAAAACAGATAAACATGCTTATAATTTTCGATGGAGAAGATTTCGTTGGTCTGGTATTGTTGTGGTAGGATCCACCTAATTTGCATAGTAGAGTACCGACCATATAAATATGGTTGGTACCGGGAAGAGAGGGAGGAATTAAGAGATTCAACCAGAGACTCTGCCTGACTGCGACTCAGTCAACACATTCTCCAGGAACGGTCTTACCAGGAATATACAAAAGACTATATGTAAATATTGTGTACACTTTCTTGTTTCAATACATTTTGTTCTAAGTACATTTTGTGTTGCATTATTATTCCATGCATTAGTCAAGTTTCAACAATAATCATCAACCCATATAGGAAGCCAGTTTGAAATCCAAAAGGGATTCCAAGGCTTGGGAGGTGGGCGTTGTGTTAGGATCCACCTAATTTGCATAGTGGAGTACCGACCATATAAATATGGTTGGTACCGGGAAGAGAGGGAGGAATCAAGAGATTCAACCAGAGACTCTGCCTGACTGCGACTCAGTCAACACATTCTCCAGGAACGGTCTTACCAGGAATATACAAAAGACTATATGTAAATATTGTGTACACTTTCTTGTTTCAATACATTTTGTTCTAAGTACATTTTGTGTTGTATTATTATTCCATGCATTAGTCAAGTTTCAACAGGTATTTAGTAGTAGAATGAAACAAGTTCGGTTCTAGAGAGTACTGGCGGCTCTGCAAGAGTGTGCTGAACAACAGTAAATCCTCAATCCCTCCTTTATTCAATCAATTCAAATCATGACATCTACATCAGATAAGGTAGGAGACTTTGTTCGGAAATTCTCTTCCAAACGCAACACTACGCTCATTTCGAGTAGCCACACTTGATTTCACACCTAGAACTGAACCGATACTGAGTGATAGGCGCATAAGGCATCATATGAAAATTAGACTCCCATAAGGCTAGCAATGACGAGATCCCAGCTGTCGTTCTAAAGAAGCTTGCTCCCGAACTGGCTCCAGATCTTTCCAAACTCTACAACTGTCATCTCGCTGCTTCCTCCTTTCCAGCTTGTTGGAAGTCCTCTTTGGTAGTTCCTGTTTTTAAGAACTTTGGAGAACCTTCTGACTCCCCTATCTACATATCAGACTTCTACTGCTTTTCGGCAAATTATTCGCGACTTTAATCAATGTTGAAGTGGTTAAACGTCTTACCTCTAACGACCTACTGTACGACAAACAATATGGCTTCCGTTTTGCCAGGTCTACAGCTGATATGTTAAAGCCCGTCACTGAATATATATATATATATATATATATATATATATATATATATATATATATATATATATATCGTAATCCGTACGGAAAATTCCAAATAGGTTTATAAATCCAGAGACCTTAATGTCAAAAAAGAGCAAAAAATTATAATAATTGAAACGAACTCTTAAAATACCATAGTGATATTTATTTCGTTAGAATCGAAGATTTGATCCAAACTCATCAAACTCTTAAAGAGCTATATATATATACAAATATTTAAGTAAATACTCTGTTTATATATATATATTTATGTATGTATATATAAATAAAAAGAAAGATCAGTAGGATCGTCTGGTTGAAATGAATTTCTCTGTTTCCTTGTAAACGTGAATTATGATTTTGGCTGACTTTAAAACCCAGTAATTTTAAAAGTTACTCCAAAATTCGCTTGAGGATGAAATGGAACTAATATCTTTAATTTAATTACAAAATTAAATTTGGACCATCCATTTTGAAACATGGTTAGAACTGTGTAGCAGAAAAACCATATTTTAAATCAATTAATTTATAATATATATATATATATATATATATATATATGAAAAAAGTGTATATATATATATATATATATATATATATATATATATATATATATATATATATATGTTTATAAAAAATAAACATTTACTGAATCAAAGAAATGAAATAGCTATTCTTTTGCCGTCATTGTAAAAAAATTCCTTAAATAATATTTTTAAAAGAATGGGAGCTGGTAATATACATACTTATATTTGATATGAAAAAATAATTTTAAATAATTTAAGAAATTCTATTACATTTACTTGATTTAAAAAGAAATATAGCTTATTAGTAATTAAAAATATAATAAATTGTATTTAAATATAACGTATTCTAACCCAAACACCCCTTTTAGAAAGAATCTTTAAGTATACAAGAACGAAAAAAATGCCGAAAACCTTTATTGTCGTTAATAATACAAGAAACCTGAAAAGTCATGCGTTGAAAAAAGCACCCTTACCCTCCCTAAACATAACCTCTTTTTTAAACGTAACTCATAACTGATACAACAATAGTTAATAAAATGAATACGCTACTGCCCCCGTCTAAATGATTGGATTTCTCTGTATCCTTGGAAACAAGAAATTATGAATGTGTATGCCCCTTTAAAACTCAGTAAATTTAAAAATAAGTTATTCCAAAATTCGCTTGAAGATGAAACAGAACTAATGCTTTTAATTTAATTATATATTTAAATTGGAAGTTTTTAACTTCAGATTTTGAAACATAGTTATTAATGTGTAGCGAAGAAACCATATTTTAAATCAGGTAATTTATATTATTTATGCTCTGTAAATTTACATTTTGTAAAAAAAAAATATCAATAAGAACACCGGATTATATATTTTACTGTTCTTTATGTATGTGCAAGATATTTTTGTAGGTACAAAATTTAATGATAGAAATAAAAAAATAAAACTTAATATTACTAGACATATTAAAAATACGGGTGATGCCTAAAGAGCGGGAGCGAAACCGGTTGCTTTACCCGTTTTTTTAATATGTCTCGTAATATTAAGTTTTATATATATATATATATATATATATATATATATATATATATATGAGGAAATATACAATTAAAGTGTGCTACATTTATGGGATAAAGAGCTCAATATCAGTGATAGGACGTGAGTAAATATACAAGCGAAAATTGAAGTCAACACTTAGAGGCGACAGGCTGTTTAATGCTAGATGCAATCGTCAGGCCACGAGTGTTTTTTACTCTTTTTTCACGGATATATATATATATATATATCCGAAAAATCAACACTCGTGGCCTGAGGATTGCATCTAGCATGAAACAACCTGTCACTTGTTGACTTCAATGTTCCTTTATACATACATACGTAAATAAATATATATATATATATATATATATATATATATATATATATATATATCATGATCTTGGTAAGAACAGCTAAGTTCGAGCTCCGGCTCTTGACATCTCGAAGGAGTTTGACAGTGTTTAGTATGCTCGTCTTCTACATAAGTACCATGGCTACCTTATTACAGGGTGTTGTTTGGTTTAGTTCAATCGTTCTTACCAAATCGTGAAGTGCAGTTCGTTTTGAACAGCGTCGCCTCCAGATACTTTAAGACGAAAGTGAGTGTCTCCCAAGGCACTATCACGGGTCCTATGCTGTATCTGATCTTCATCAATGATCTTCCTGATGTTCTCAGCTCCCAACTAGGCATTTATGCAGATGACACTACCATTTACTCTTGTCTCAATAGCAAATCTATCACCGCTGGCAAAATTGACATGGCCTCTGCTCTTGAAATGTACATGCAATTAGTGGTTAACCGGGGCAGGATATGGCTTGTAAATTTGAACGCTTTCAAAACGAAACTGCTCTCATTTAACCAACATAGAGAAACTTTCCTGCCCGCCATCAGCGTGGATGCTGCTAGTCGCCTGGAGAGCAACACACTGCGCCACTCTAGGCTCACGTTTTTAACTGGCTTGAAGTGGAATGACTACATTGAATCAATAGTTGCATCTACTGCAAAGAAAGTTGTCGTGCCAGTGTGTTTTTTTTTTCCTCAGAGTCACTCTAGCACTTTTAAAAGTCTACCATTCATCCATCATGGAATACTGTTCCATATCTGGTCTTGTGCTTCTGCTCGAGGTTCGTGACAAAATCCAAAGAAGGATCAGGAATATAATCGATCCTCGCTTTGCATCTCGACTTCAGTCACTTTTTCACCGACCTGACTTTTTGACCTGGCTTCCCTCTGTCTTTTCTACAAATATTTTCATGGCAACTGCTCTGACGAACTTTTTTCCCTGGTGTCTCAACTATGTTAATTTAAGCGTAAAACCCAGGCAATTAGGTCCCACGTTTTTACTGTTGTAATCCTGTAATGTAACCGCCACTTCTACTCCAAAAGTCTCTTTTCTAGCACTTCCAGACAGTGGAACTCCCTTCCGTTTTCTTGCTTCCCTGATAAGTAGAATCTTCAAAAATTTAAATGCAACATCAATCACTATCTTACATATTCTTGAGTCACGTTCATCTTTTATCCTTTCTTCAGTTCCTCATATACCCAGTCTTTTCTCTCGTTTTCACTCTCTGTAAACCCCCCCCCCCGCGTACTCGTGGCATTCTTGCTTTGATTGGGTTGAAACGATTAAAAAAATGATATAAAAAAAACACTCCCGTCCATCACTGTCTTTATGTTAACCATTCACTCTATCTGTCTCTTTTTCAACTGTCACTCTCTATCTTTCTTTCTTTCTCTCTCTCCCCCCTCTCCCTCTCTCGAAGACCAAACTATTGGCATTCTTCCATCCCCGATCGAACCCAGGCCTTTCCCAAATCGAGATAAACGGATAATCCCTTGGGGATGACCGGTGCCTTGAGCACCTATTGGAACTCAACCGTAACATCATGAGAAATTCTTCCATACGATCCATCGCTTAAGATCCCGAGGGGGAAAAATGGTCGGTTCCCTGTGCCACTCCAGCAAGTACCTGACTCCTCCTGCTATCCTCCAGCTTTACAAAAGTACTGCTGCCATATATGGGTGGGATCTGCCCAGTCTTCATTACCCACTCGCGATAGAATCCAAAACCGTGTCCGCGTCCTTATAGATGATGTAGGTCCTTATCCACTAGGTCCTTATCTTTCACAGTACAACCCCATTCTCACAGACGAAACGTCGCAGACCTCTCACTGTTATATCGCTATTTCCACGCTGAGTGTTCTGACGAATTTCACTCTTTAGTTTCAACCGTCATAACCTACGCGCCTGTGACCCGCCATGCCACGCACATTGTAGCGAGCCACTCTCCTTCCCTTCGTATCTCCTAAGGAGATATAAGTTCCACTCAAGCAGTTTCTTCCCACGCACCGATTTCTAAGTGCCTAGTTTCCTGATCACTACAAGCTTTTCAGCTCTCGGGTTAATCGATATCTTCCGCACATATCCGCGTAAGCCGTATCTCTTAATCTGTAACACTCTACCTCAAGTGGCTTTTGGGTCTTGTACAGGGTGCAAAAAAAATCCCTTACCGCTTTTTCTTCTTTTTTAGGCTGTTATTTCTTTAGCCAACACCCTGTCACTATTTCCATACCCTTGCTGAAAACAGAATTTCCTAATGCCTGTTTATAACTCAATGAAAAGCTAGACATGCACGCAAAGGTATTGTTGACTAGAGAGAAATCTCGACCTCACTATGTGATACATGGGGGACAGAAGGCTAACACTGAAACGAAAATGATTGAATGTTGCAATGTCTGTGAGTGGCAAGTTAATGCCGTAGGGGGGGCGTTTGGCGGATCGAAAACATATTACGGGCTCGACCGAATTGAAATAGACACCAGACGAATATTGATATATTATTTATTACGCTTGCGCAGTGCGTTCTTAATATGGCATTTCCGATTCAAACCTGCAGTCAACTACTTATTTATAACCCATGGATTTGCTGGTAAATCCGCCGAGTTTCTTACTAATTATATTGATATTAACTTGTTTTACAGGGGAGGCCTGATGGCTCGGATCATCCGGCGTCATATTTAGTTTAGCTGGTTCTTTCCGACCATTTTTCCACACAACCCACCACTCCTGTCGGGCGACACAGAACTAATCTTTTACCAAGAATTACTTATGCATATAATTAATTTCTTAAATAAAAAATAAAAAAATAACAGTTTTCTATAGTTAAATATCTCATTGCATCATTACAAAAATAGCCCCACCCAACACAAACAAAACAATCTGATTGATTGATTGACTGCATCTCTGTCAAGGTTTATAATGGGAGTAACAGGCTGATTACAAGAGGTTATTTTGACTTGTAACTTATACCGAGGTTTTATTTTATTTTATTTTTTTTTGTATTTGAATGCAGAACATTCACTTTACAGAAGAGACGTAAGGAAAAAAAGCAATGTTTTTATTACTAGTTATATTGGCATTAACTTACACTATTTGCATTATTCGGACTATTGTCCTCATCTTTGTCGCCATATTTATTACAACGTTTCGGCCGTTGTACGCTCCGGCCTTCTTCAGGTCGTTGAGATGTCGAACTGGACCCTTCATTTCGCTAACTGTAGACTATTCTAGTTCCACGTGCCATGTCTAATGGATGTCAGTTATCAGTTATCTCCTGTTAATTCCCCTCTACAAGTTCACAAATGCCTTAACTGTGTATTGAACTCACACTCCTTGGGTCCTGTCTCTGGATCTAACCAACGACTTTATCCACTGTCCTTGAGGACATCTGGGTATGAACTACAGGGTATTATAAGCCTAATGTCTTCAGCAACCGTTTTTTTTTTAACAGTGCTCATATTGCAATTTTTACTGGTATCATACCATGTTTTTACCAGAGTTCATATTGCAATTTTTGCTGTTAAATTTTGTTTTTGATGCTAAATATAGACAGATACTGACATTAACTTGTTCTACGTAGGGCGGCCTGATGGCTAGGTTCATCATCTGGTGTTATATTTGCCATTCTCTTTCATTATTTTCCACTTCGGAACCCATTTCTCGCAGACGAGACGTCACGAGCCTCTATCATTATTTCTATGGTGGGCGTTCAGAAGGATAATGAGAATACCATGACACGTTAGCAACGAAAAAAATTTAAAGAAAATGTTAAGAAATACGGCTGAAGCTAAATTCGAGGAGAGTGACTCATTGCGTCTTATCTAGTCAACGTTCCCCACTGACACAAAGTAAAAATGATTATACACCCTCGTGTAAATTAATTGAAACAAAACGAATAATTCCGTTGTTATTTACTTTTTTCATATTTTCCCAGTGAAACATAAGCCATTGCACATGGTAGTATTTCCTATGTCCATTCCACGAACTCGTTCCTTGCAGATTGACCACAGATTCTCAATTGGATTTAAATCAGGAGAGGGCTATTATATAGTACTTAGATTTACTAACTGTTAACGCTTGCCAGTGTGCTCGTGCAGCGTTACAATTTTGTACGCTTCCTTGAAGTAAAGTCTATCACAGACAATGGCCGTATGACAACTAATCGACAGTCGAGACAATAGTGTCTGGTCGAGATGAAAATCTGATGCAATCACGGACGGTGCAACATTTTTCAAGGCCAAACAAGTTTCATCATACGCCCCGAAAATAAATTCATATTACTGTACTCAACTGATAATGACCTCCGAGGAAAAAAAAACAAACAAAAAAAAACAAACTAGATTTTATGGTGAAATAAAGGAAACTAAAGCGGTTGTTTCAGTTAATTCGATCAAGGGTGTATTGAATTAATTGCTAGATTTTCTGTTTGGAAATTTTTATATGTCGAGCCAAGCAGTTGTGTTCTCGCCAGAACCGATCTTACACCTTTATGATTTTACAATTCTTTCATGCCTTGAATATTACAGTCACATCTGCCCTGGTGTTTCTGCTATGTATTTAGAGATTCTTTACAAAATACAAAGCAGAATCTGCTATGTTATCAGCCCTGACTTAGCATCTCGGCTTCAGTTACATTACCAACGCCATACAATAGCTTCCCTGTTTTTTTGTTTTTTTTTAAATAAACATTTTCACGCTAATTGTTCTGATGAGCTTATCACTTTGGCACCTTGACTTAAGGAAACTTAATCGCAGTGTTAAATTTAGTGGTAAGTTTGCGATGGCAAATAATTGATGGCTTATTAGGATTCATTTCTTTGTTTCAATGATTTTTTTCCCCGAATTCTTAACCAATTGTTTAACATTCGGAAGACATCTTTCACTATTCCACTGGGCGTTCGATGTCATATTTTCGATCGTAAGAAGAAATAACACTTTTCTTGTCTATCTACATATTACCCCAAATTTAACATAAAAAAATCCCACGCTGATTAAAGGAGAAAGAAACTCACTATGACATAAATATCTAAAAGTGCTTTGATCGCAAAGTCATCTACGGTAATTTTGCGCCCGGGCATCGTACAACATTTTACCGTTCCTGGCAGAACTTTTATTGTCACAGTGTTGGATGTCTACCAAGAAAAGTGATGGAAAGAAAAAGAAAAAAGATTCTAATTTGGCTAGGTATATATATTCTAAGTCAGAAATTTTTTTTTTTTTTGAATTTAAAAAAAAAATTAAAAAATTCCCAGCAATCCTCGCTCGTGCGCATGTGTAGTCGTAACAACCTATCAAATTTAATCCGATGAAGTCCGGAAGGACGAAACGCGTCACGAGAATTTTTCAAAGTTGTCATACAAATTCATCCATATCGGGTATAACAGCAAAATTTTCTATATGATGTAACAGCAAAATTGTCGAATTATTAGATTAAGCTCTGAACTCTTGCATCGTAGAGATGATTAAAGATATCTTACCGGAAATCTCCGATGGTTTTTATAACATTACTGGACGCTACTTTGAGCAATACGTATGTATAATTACTCTGCAAGGTTAAGAGAAGAAACCTGATTAAATCGGACATAAAAGAAAATGACCAGTTCATAATTAATCAACCATAGTTAAGGATTGGAAGCTCATGAACTATTCCAATAAAGTCCATATATATATATATATATATATATATATATAAATATATATTACATGAATAATTCATACAAAAATTAGATTAGTAAAGTTAATGATATAAAATAGCGAAAACTCTTCGCAAACAAAAGTTGCATGAACCGACGAACCACTCGACGAATGTTAAGATACTTGTTTTAAATAACTACAAGTTGTATAAGGTCGTTTTTTTTTAATCTGCTAGTACTTTCGGCTGTACATACAGTCATCCTCAGGCATGGAATTTTTTTTTTTTAAGTAAATCCAGGGTAGTAGCAGAGACGAAAGATTAAATGCGAATCGAAATATGTTTTATTAGAAATGTGTTAATGTTAACGGATAAAAAATTTTGGAGCGTCCAGTCGCAACGCTAAGGTTGAATTAAAGTCTCAGCTGTTATCCCAAAAATGTATTGAACAGTTTAGTTCATGCCACATTGAGCGAAAAACTTTTACAACAAAAATAAATTCTCAAATTACCATATTAATAAAAAACGGACTCTCTTAAATTTTCATAAAAATTCAACCTTAGCGTTGCGACTGCATATATATATATATATAGTTGGATTGATCACATCAATACACATCACGTAGGACACCAGGTCTATGTATGCGGTCTTTCAAAAAGTGTGGATGGTCCTGCACGAAATCTTTATATATTTATATATATATATATATATATATATATATATATATATATATAGATATAGTTAAGTTACGAAGAACTTGGTAAACCGAATGGGTAATTCCAAGGAGGATGAAATGCTGAGAGCTCAATGTGAATACAGAGCTAATATTTAATGAAAAAACAGACCACAATTTAAAATACCATTACAATAATTTATTTCACCAAAATGCTTTTTTAAAGGACTCCGGATCATCAGGTACCTGATGATCCGGAGTCCTTTTAAAAAGAATTTTGGTGAAATAAATTATTGTAATGGTACTTTCAAGTGGTCTGTTTTTTCATTAATTAAAATTTAAATCTGTTACGAAGAACTAAACAAAATGAACTCAAAACTATCAGCTTTAAAAAAAGGACTCGTAACTGGAAAAACCGAATGAAAAAAGAATGTTACCAACAAATGCTTTTTTCACATCCAACCCAGTTCTGCGGAATCAACGTTGAGTTTAAACAAGCGGATGAGCCAATTGGAGTAAAGTGCCATGCAGATTTAAATTTTTCCTACTTGTGACGAATGCAGCTATCGATTTTTTGGCATGCTAGTTAACATTCGTGTCAGTCAGCTGTTGGCTCTCACTCTGGCCAGTAGAAAATGGCCGCAAACTACATGAAAGTTCTGCAGAAGCATGGAAAATCGA
>CAHIKZ030000854.1:1077500-1117500 GCA_903632075.3 Acanthosepion pharaonis | reverse complement strand
TTTATGGGTTAAAGTGCTGTATATCAGGAATACGGCGTATATAAATATAAAAGTGGACATTGAAGTCAACACACTGAGGCGACTGTCTGTTTTGTTCTAAAGGCAATCCTCATATATATATTTCAGTATATTCAAATCTATTTCACTCGATACATGTTTGTTTTAATCTATTCTCATCTATCTATCTATCTATCTATCTATCTATCTATCTTGTTTCTGTTAATGCATATCTATCTGTCTCTCTATAGTCTATTCAAGACTATTCAAGGTCCATTTCAGTCTATTCTAATGTATTCCTGTCAATTCTTTATCTATCTATCTATCTATCTATCTATCTATCTATCTATCTATCTATTTCAGCCTGTAGAAATATATTTCAGTCTATTCTCCTTTCCTTGAGAATAGACTGAAATATATTTCTACAGGCTGAATTAATATCTATCTATCTATCTATCTATCTATCTATCTATCTATCTATCTATCTATCTATCTATAGATCTCTGTCTGTCTGTCTGTCTCTCACTCTATCCCTATATATATATATGTGTGTGTGTGTGTGTGTGTATTTCAGTATATTCAAATCTATTTCACTCGATACATGTCTGTTTCAATCTATCTATCTATCTATCTATCTATCTATCTATCTATCTATCTATCTATCTATCTATCTATATATATATATATATGTGTGTGTGTGTGTGTATGTGTGTGTGTATTTTAGTGTATTCAATCTATTCTCATCTATCTATCTATCTATCTATCTATCTATCTATCTATCTATCTATCTTGTTTCTGTTAATGCATATCTATCTGTCTATCTATAGTCCATTCAAGACTATTCAAGGTCCATTTCAGTCTATTCTAATGTATTCCCGTCTATTCTTTATCTATCTATCTATCTATCTATCTATCTATCTATCTATCTATCGATCTATCTGTCTGTCTATTTCAGCCTGTAGAAATATATTTCAGTCTATTCTCCTTACCTTGAGAATAGACTGAAATATATTTCTACAGGCTGAATTAACATATCTATCTATCTATCTATCTATCTATCTATCTATCTATCTCCGTCTGTCTGTCTGTCTGTCTCTCACTCTCTCCCTATATATATATGTGTGTGTGTGTGTATTTCAGTATATTCAAATCTATTTCACTCGATACATGTCTGTTTCAATCTATTCTCATCTATCTATCTATCTATCTATCTATCTATCTATCTATCTATAGATCTCTCTCTCTCTCTATGTATATATATATATATATATATATATATATATATATATATATGTATGTATGTATATGTGTGTGTGTGTATTTCAGTCTATTCAAATCTATTTCACTCGATACATGTCTGTTTCAATCTATTCCCATCTATCATTGCTCAACTGATGATAGAACGATTTACTCCTGTCTCAGTCCAGTGAGGTCAGGTTGGTGGCTGATGTCAAAAACAGCATTCAGTCTGTTTTTAATTGGATTGTTATCTAAACTGTTCTATATTAATCATCTTGGAGCCCCCTTTGTTCCTTCCAACAGTATGGCTGATGCTAATCTCCAGGATATTGACGCGTTACACCTTCTCCCTCTAACGTTCTCGGCTGATGAAGTGGAAAGACTCTATTGAAACAATTTCTAGATCAGCTATAAAAAGTTGTTTCACTGTGTTGTGCTAGACAGCTTCAGTCTGCCCCTTCCTAATGTTAAGTATAAGTTTCCTTTTTGTTTCCTTTTTGTTTCATTTTTCTCGAAAACCTCGTCGTTGCTCACGTGTTCTTTCCTTTTTGTTTCCTTTTTCTCGAAAACCTCGTCGTTGCTCACGTGTTCGGTCTATGGTATCCTCATCAGTTTTCTGTAGAACCCCATTTCCGTTGCTTCAAATCTCTTCTTCATCTTTGAGAAGATTGTTCAGCATTCGCTGACATACCGGAAGACAGATGTCACGTGACAATTCTATACTCATTTCTTTGTTTCTAACAATTGTTTTTTTCTATTTCTTAATACTGATCTCTTCATATATTAGTGAGATCGAAGAGCAACTATGCAGAGACGTCTTCAAAAATTTTGACCATCACGTGGGGGAGTGCGGCCGAAGCCTTGGTGAGCATTTGGGCGATATTATTTTTCACACATAATTGCCATGACTTAAATAACATGATCCAATAAAGAAATAAAGAAATTTTCACCAATGAATTTATTTGCTGGCGACTTTGATCCCTCTTAACGAAACACCTTTTCTACGTTGTTAAGATGGTGTAGGATATGGAACCTTTCCTAGCCTACCTATCTATATTTCATTGTAGATGTAAGCCAGTGCATCACGAACAGAGTGATTAAATTTGCTAGACCTCTACCGTACATAAACCACATGCGTCTTTGTATTACCAGGAGTACATCCTTTTGCAGGCCTGGAAGTGTGTTCGAAATAAAGATTCTGTAGACAGCTCCTGTTCATATATATATATATATATATATATATATATATATATATATAAGTGTGTGTGTGTGTGTGCAAATATATAGAAAAATAGGAAAGAACACGTTAGCTAAATAATCCAGATTTATTTAGTATTTTTTTATTTAAAAAAAAGAAAACAGTTATCCATTAAGGAGTTTTTATTACAGATCTTGCTAAGTCTGCTATTATTTGAAACATGAGCACTCTTATGTAGCGGAGGAATCATACTTACATACTTATTTAAATAATTATATATATATATATATATATATATATATATATATATATATATGTTTAATACAAAAAACAAAATAATTGTATATGTATATATGGTTAATGCAAAAACAAAATAATTATACATGTCGATATATATATATATATATATGTGTGTGTGTGTGTGTGTGTGTGTGTGTGTGTGTGTGTGTGTGTGTTTAATACAAAAGAAAATATTTCACCGAGCTGATTGATCTTTCATTCAGCAAGAGGAATTCAATGTTTCGTCAGATGAACTTTTGAGGAATTGTTCTGTCCACCCCTCAGGAGATATCGGCAAACGTCTGTTATTTTACTCGTTTTCTTTATTTGTATAATATGTTACCAAAAACCAATTCATTCCATTTTTCGTATTGGTGTTAGGTTGATTTTTCTTCTTTGTGTATGTGCGCTCGTACGCGTATGTGCGCCTGTGTGTATAAGCATGTGCGCGTGCTTATGCGCACAGGTGGTGTATGCCGAGGTTATTTCTTATTTTCATAACACATATATGTGTGTGTGTGTATATGTGTGTGTTATAGTCTATACGTATATGTATGTGTCGAAACTTTTTTTTTTTTAAGAACATGCATCAGTGGGGGGAAGTCTTTGAGAAAATTACCTAAAATAAATTATCACTGTTCCAAAAGGGTTATGGCCACCAGTTGAACGGGGCACACACCTACATCATTCTTTGCCAATGTGTCTTGGATTTCGGTATTTGGCGCCAAACATATCTTCGTTTTAGTTTCCTTAAGTCATTATCTTTCGTTTCTTTTTTTATTAAAGGCAGATCAAAAAAGATATATCGATATAGTTTTTCTAGAAATGCGGAACTAATACACCGCGCCTTTTTTACCTGCATTATGCAAGTCAACAATGATAAAACCCCCACAAAATACAAGAAAAGTTTTAGAAAAAAAACGTCTTCTCCCTCCGTCTTCCATTGAATTATTTGAAATTAAATGTCCGACTGAAAATAAAATTAAAATATATTCTCTCAAGAAGTGAAAGAGCACTAATTTCCGAATCATTGCACACATTAATACACATACATAATAATAAATATTAGCCAGCTACTGGTGTCCAAAATGGTCTACTAGGGCAGTTACCTTACTATATTGTAGACTCCAGTTCAGGCACATTATTTTGTTCAACACCCACAGAAACAACTTTAGGGTTAGACTTCAACTATGTTGAGTTATGTTTTCTGGGAGAAAGCGCATCATTTGCCGTGGTCAAAGCCAGCACATTCAAACACTCAGTCACGTTGACTTGCGACTTCGTGCGAGAAAAGACAAAAAAATCCGTCTACCGATTTTCGCTCACAAGGCAGTGTCGATCCGTTTTATGGTTTACATACATTTTCCAAAATTCCGCTAATCTGAAATTTCCTCCATCGAGCAGTTACCCTCCTGAAGAATCGACCATGGTAATATTCGAACCCGGAACTCATGGCCAGAAAGCGACTATTCAAACAACACCAACAAGTTACGTCTAGTATCTGTTTATATTTCTGAGATGAGGTATTATGTACACTATTTATATTATTCGGACTATTGTCCTCATCTTTCTGTCTATATTTCTGAGATGAGGTATTACGTACACTATTTACATTATTCCGACTATTGTCCTCATCTTTCTGTCTATATTTCTCAGATGAGGTATTATGTACACTATTTACATTATTCGGACTATTGTCCTCATCTTTCTGTCTATATTTCTGAGATGAGGTATTATGTACACTATTTACATTATTCGAACTATTGTTCTCATCTTTCTGCCTATATTTCTCAGATGAGTTATTATGTACACTATACATTATTCCGACTATTCTGTCCATATTTCAGAGACAAGGTAGTATGTACACTATTTACATTAATCGGACTATTCTCCTCCTCTTTCTGTCTATATTTCACAGATATGGTAAAATATACATATTGTACATTATTTACACTATTGTCCTCATCTTTGTCGTTTCAGGTGGTTGGAATTTCGAACTGAACCCTTTTATTTCGATCACTGGAGTAGACTGTTCTAGTTCCACGTGCCATGTTTAATGGATGTCAGTTATCAGTTATCTCCTGTTAATTTCCCTCTCCATGCTCTTCACTGCCTTAACCGGGTAATGAACTCACACTCTTTGGGACATTTCACTGGATCTAACCAACGCCTTTATCCATTGTGCAATGTGTTCTTGAGGTCATCTGTGTATGAATTTCTGGGTATTATGAAACTAATGTCGTCAGCTACCATTTTTTTACCAGTGCTCATATTGCAATTTTTGCTGTTACCATTTCAAGTTTTTAACAGAGCTCATATTGCAATTTTTGTTGTTATTATCGCTTTTCTCTGGTCCTCCTTAATACTGGTTCCCATATTGTATTCATTTCTATGCTTGGTCGGTTCAGAAGATTTTTGTGGCCTAGCATATGTGCTGATTCCTTAAGTTTACGAATTTTCCAATGGTTTTCTTGGTCTATGTTTTCAACCTGATCCCACAGAGGGCGGTGATCTCTCTTCTCTCTCCATATATGGTCAGCCACGCCTGATTTTGTGACTTAATTTTTAATTCCATGAAACCAAAAAGCTCGGAAGACATTTTGATATATATAATGGACTCTCCCGTCGGTTTCGACGTATGAGGATCTGACAGCGTAATTGATTCAGTTATGAAATTTTGTGCGATAATCTTAAGTGGTATTTAAGACTCGCTAGTGATTTACAAAAGAGGCCACATATGGAGCAAGTGTGAATATTGTGAGATGAGATCACTATTCGATTGGCTGACCATTTAGATCTTGCTATCTCTTCTTGAAGATGATTCAGACAAGTAGATTGAAAACTGCTGAGTCCACTAAAACACGTTGATCTCCATTCTACCCGCTCCAAAGCTAAGCGCTCAATGGTGTTATGTGGTATATTGACTGCTGACAAGTTACTTTTAAGCTTGTCTTTGTATCTTAGCTATGGGCAACCTACATTCTTGTAGCCCTGATCTAACTGGCTGTACATTAGGATCTTGGGTATCCTGTCATCACATATTCTCAAGTCATGGACCAGTCCACCGTAACTGAGACTATATGAGAAAAGTCTCGATTCCTCCAATATTACACCTGTTAAACAGGTCTACGTTAGATGTCCTATCTTGAAGGTTAACTCCACGGATTGCACGCATACAGCTTTTATGGAAAACATCCAGCTGACGTATGTGGTACCTGAATAGAGTCCATGACCTGCTATTGATTTACAAAGGAGGCCACATATTGAGCAAGTAAATATATTTATATAATAATAATAATAATAATAATAATATATATATATATATATATATATATATATATATATATATATATATATATATAATGACATCTCTAATGTCTTTTAAGAACTGCAAGAGTCTTGCCGTTTTTCTCACATTACTAGTATGTTAGTCGTCTTGCCACTAGCTTGCCTTTCTATATGCTGGCCGTGGAAATGTCGTGTCAGTTCGATGACGGATCGATTCACCTCATGCCAAATTATACACGAATGATCATTAGGGATATCCTATTGATAGTTGACATCACGATGACTCCGCATGTGGCTGGGACGACCTGAGAATGCGGTCACATTGATCACATCTAAAAGACTCCTTCCATCCGAGTTCTAGAAAAGGATTGACGCCTCTCATATACACGCATGCCCATTATATGTTGTGGTTATTTTATCTTGCTGTTCTTAAAATTCTTGACACCAGTAGCAATCAAATTTGTCTATGTTTGCCAATCTGATGCAAGTTTTTCCCAGGTGTCTAAATTCTACAATCAACGACGAAATTATTCCTACACCCATCAATTTTGAATATTTTTATCCATTTCTCAGAATCTAATACCCGTATGATGCCAGGTGCTTTATATGCTAATAAGCACAAAAAAGAACATAAAATTCAATTTTCAGAACAATAAGTTAAATACAACAAATTTTACAGATGAATTATGCAAAATCTGAAAAGACAAAATTATTCGCACGATAGAAAATTTCCTTTTAAATTGATTCAATCCTGTAAGTATAATTTACATAATCAATTTATCGATGAAGTCTTCATGATTATTTATTCAGTAGAATGTTTCTGATAATTACCACAAAGAACATGACGTAGTGCATAGGATGTCACCTTTTGGTATTCTTAAGTAAACATCTCGGTGAGGAAGAAAAAAAGAGCTTAGCGTTTTACTTGAGACAGAATTTTTAACTTCCACAAGTCGGGAAATGGTTACGGATCTATTTCAAACCGGTTAGCTGTCCCTATATCTACAGTACACTCCGTCATAAAGAAATTTAAACAGTTTGGCACGACAGAGAATTTGCCTGGGCGTGTAGGAAAACCTAAATTGTCAATGAGAACTGCACAAAAACTGTGTCGCGTGTTTAATATAAACCAAAGATTTGTTCTGAAAACATCGCCAAAAGTTTGGATACCACATGTATCAACGTAACTACTCGTACAATACAACGTTGTTTAAATAGAAATGAGTTGTGTGGAAACCGGCCGCGACGGACCCCTTTTTACAAATCATATCACATTGTTGCTCGGTTTAATTTTTCCAAAGTGTTCTTGAACAAAGTTGATTTTGGGAACAAATGCTACGGAGTGATGAAAGAAAAATTGAACTTTTTGGAAATGATGATGTACAGAAGATTTGGCACGAGAAAAATAACGTTTTCCTCACAAAGAAGACAGTGGCAAAATTGAAACTTGGAGGCGGCTCGATGATGTTTTGGGGTTGTTTTGGCTCAAGGGGAACTGGACAATTACTTGCAATAAGAGCAACAATGAAATCCGCAGACTATATTAAAATTCTGGATGAAAATCTGCAACTTACAGTGCAAAATCTTCATCTAGATCGGAGATTTTCTTTCTAGCAAGATAATATACGTCTAAATCCGTGACTACTTAGCTTCAGAAAAAAAGAAGATTGTAGTTCTACCATAGACTTCAATGAGTTCTGACTTGAATCCTATTGAAAATCTATGGCAAGAACTGAAATTTCGAATAAATCGTCGGTCATCAAAAATACTTTCAGGAATTAGAACGTGTAACCATTGAATAATGGAAGAAAATCCCAGAAAAGACTTGTTCAAATCTCATCAAAAACTTTAGAAAACAATTATAGCAAGTTATAAGGATGAGAGGCCATGCTGTTGATATTGTGAAAATTGTTCAATTTTTTCTAATTTTCATGCTGTACAAATAATTTTGTCTTCCTATATTACACGATTCGCCATGAAATTTGTTGTATTTAATCTACTGTTCTGAAAATAGAATTTTACATTCATTTTCTGTGCTGATTAACATATAAAAAAATCCTGGCATCATACAGGATTTAGATTAATAGAAATGGATAAAAATACTCTAAATTGATGAGTGTACGAACAATTTCGTCGTTGACTGTATATATGACTTTTTGAGTGGATCCTTCAGATTGTCTTTATAGCGCTTCGGGGGTTTACACTGTTGCCGTCTCTCTGTGCTAAATACCCATGCAGAAACAACTCCATTTTCCGTTAAAAAATCAAATCCAACTCGAAAGGAACTAGATTTCAAAACTTCGAGGAAATCCAAAAGAATGCTGCCACGAGGCAGTTGCACGGTATCCCCTACCCACCAATAAAAAGAAAAAGAGTTCCAGGGATGTTTCCATCAGTGAAAACGAGGCTGGATAAAGCTTGTCGTTTCAGAAAGAGGCTGAATTCATACGTGTCATATTTTAATTTTTATAGCACCAGTCCCGATACTTTTTGATCATTCCCTCATGCGCGTTTCATTTTGGTCAGCGGTGAGCTTAACCCCTGTAAGCGTTCAACACAAGGGCGCTTTTCGAGCGTATGACCACTCATCGGGATTGGTGATGGTTTCCCGTTTGTTCGGGGTAATGAAATGTCACGAGTTAAGTTTTGTTTGTATTGAATGATATCAGTCAGCCCTTTTTCCAATTGAGCTGTAAGAGTTAGATCAGCGGGTAGAGCTGCACCAATAAATCCTGGAGTCGTCTGCGTATACGTAGGGTTCTGGGAGTCTTCTTGGTTAGATCTTTGAGATAATGGAGAAAGTTGGAGAGAACCGTGGAGAGATCATTGTGGGGATGCCAGCATTGATTCTCATGGGGCTTATTAGAATTTGCCATTAACAAAGACAATTTAAAAATCAGGAAAGACTTGATAACTGAGGGTTTATTTTATAGATTTTTCAGTCTTTCGGGTGAAGAGTATTTTAACCCAGGTCGTATTTTTGTACGGAAAAAAAAAATAATTGCTTCGAGGAAATTGAATAGAAAACATAATATGCGGTCGTTATACAAAAAAAAAAAATTCCTCGAATGGGGGCAAAAACTGGTTAATCCTTCCTGGGATTTCAATCCCAGGAAGCGTTTTTTATGGATTCCTTTTTTTTTTCAGACCGCCTCTCCCTTGTAATTTACATTTCTCTTGATAAAAGACCAAGTGCATGAAATTCGTAGAAAATTATATAATTCAGTTTTATTTTTCTCAACATCGTGATGCTAGCTTAACCCTGCTGCGACTGTATTTTTTTTTCCAGTGTGATAGATTTAATGCTCAGCTGTCGTATAGCAAGGGCGAATAAATTAAATTTACAGATTACTGACTCGCCCGCCAGATTCGATTTTCCTTCCCTACAAAATGTCCTTCTATCAAACACTGTCATAATAAAGTTCTACAGATTTCTAAATAAGTAATATCCAATGGAAGTGCTATGCGAGGAAAATTTATTGGTATATTGTGTTTTCATTATGAGTATTATTATACCGACAACATAATAAAACATTAATGCACGGACTGAACGGTAAAACTGAAAAGATATTTTAAGATGCTTTGTTCTCAGAGAGGGTTTTATACCGCTAAATATTACACAAGATTATATACACATATTTACACGGGTCCCACACGGAGAAACTATACCTCATGTATACCACACAAGTAGTGGGGAAAATACAGAAGAGTGAGAGGGTCTTAGTTTTTATAAGTCATAGCAGAAGTCTGAGCTATCGGTGAATTCTTCTGTTCCTGGAGAAGCAATATTGGTATTTCCCAACGGATATTAGAAAGGGCTGGCTTTTTCTTTTGTATCACTAGCGAGGCCATATTTCTCAAACTAGAAAACAGCCATCATGGGTATTTCCCACACTGAGATGCATTTATCACTTTAAGCTTTTTGAGTAGGGCTCCGATTATATATTAAACATTATAGTGAATTTATTTTTGTCTACCGGCCTTAAAGTTCGAGAAATCTTATTAAATAAAAATTTGCGAACTCCAGCATAACTCGAGCCTGTGTCTTTTAGGACATAAGGGGGTTAGCATTACGCTCCGGCACGCTCTAAACAACTTAGCCACAGAGAATCGTCGGTAACCCACTCTTTTTCAATAAAAAAAATTGCGCTCTCCGGCAAGATTTGCACCTGCGACGCACAAACCGGTAAGATGAAAATAAATGAATATACTGCTTAATAAATAAACAAAGTGCCTACTCAAATCCACTAAGTAACGTTTAAAGTCACGAAAATCTGTCGGATAAATAAGAAGTCCATTCTAAAATTCTCGTTTGGATATGAAACTGTGTAGATGAAAAATTTCGGGAGGTCGATGACTCGAGAAATTTCGCTTAAAGGCACAACATTTGGCCTCACCTGACCCACGGTTCTCCGTGGCTAAGTTGCTTAGAGCATGCCGGGCATTACGAAACATCCACCCCGGCATGCTCTGGGAGATGCAAGTTACAATTCTGTCGGAAAGCGCAAATTTTCTTAAAAATTCTTGCCGGCAAACGAAAATCTATACCAATAAAGCACAATGTACGTGTGTCCGTTCGTTTGTATTTCGAGCTAAATAAGATAAATATTTTGTTATATTTTCATGAAATAATTTATGGATTTTTAAGGATTTTCTTTACTTTTATATATATATATATATATATATATATATATATGAAAGAAAGAAAGAAGAGTACGATATATAATCTGGTGTTCTTATTAAATTTATATTATTTTTTTTATTTTTACAAAACGGTGCTTAGTGCAAATCTACAGAGCATAAATATTAAAATTTACTAATTTAAAAATATGATTCCATCGCTACACAGAAATTACCATGTTTTAAAAAACAGAAACTAAAAACTACAACTATAGAATTAAATTAAAGTCCCTAGTCCCGTTTCATTCTCATGCGAATTTTAGTTACTGTTTCTGACACATGGTAATTCCTGCGTTGCGATGAAACCATATTTTTAAATTAATGAATATAGTTTTAAAGTATGCTGTATTGACGGCTAAAAGTGCTCAATATCAGAGATAGAGCTTATGTAAATATAAGAGTGGAGTCTGTTTCACGCTTGAACGCAATCATCAGGACAGAAGTTTGTTTATTTTAGTATAATTAGCACAACTTTTTTTGTGAAGAACACCACCTTGCAAATCTTATACATTTCGCATCAGTGACGTTCTGATCAACTACGAAAACAAACTGACCGTTAATATCTACAGAAGCGATTCGTTAGAGGTCGTGCCATCTAAGGACACGACCTCTAAAGAGTGTTCGTCTCAAGGGCGAATACGTAGCAACAACTGTTTTAGAAGTCTCAAACTACAGATAGCATAATCGTCAACTGGAGTCGGAAATCTGAGGTCAAAATTCGGCCAGGTTTATTGCCCTCGGGAATGGCATGAAACTATTTTTTTTTTTTTTTTACCACGGCTTTTTTCCATGTACCGTGTCCTTTCAGGACTTAGACGATCATGGCTCTCCACTTCTCTCTATCCCTTGTAGCTCTCAATAAGTTTCGTCCCTCTGACACCTGCCACCTCCCCCAGAACACGCTCTGTCATCCACTTGCTTAAGCCCACCAAGTACATCATGCGTTACTTTCCTTGTCTCTCTTTCCCTCTATTCGACTTGTGAGTATCAGATTCTCCAAGCCCTCCTTTCTCATTACGGGTCCCAGAAATTTCAGCTGCCTCTTACTGTTGTTAAGTATAAGCTTCCTTCTTGTTTGCATCATCTCTATAACTTCATCGTTGCTCACACACTCGGTTCATGTTATTCTCAGCATCCTTCTGTAGAACCATATCTCCGTTGCCTCGAGTCTCTTCTTCATCTTTGAGAAGACCGTCCGACATTAGCTACCGTAAAGGAGGACAGATATCATGTAACAGCTCAATACTCCCCTCTCGAAATACTCTGCCCAGCTTTTGAAATGCGTTCGTGGTTATCCCAGTGCGTCTTCGTATCTCAGCCTCGGACTTAATTCTCAAAACATTTCCCAGATCTTTAAACTTCCGCACCTTGTTGAATTTAGCGTCCCCAACCTGGAAATCGCATTTCGGGCTCATCCTTTTACTGATGACCATTCATTCTGATGCGTTAAATAACAGCGTAGACCGGACCCTAGAGCCATAGGTGGCCGCAGCTACTCTGATTTCCGGAAACTAATCCATTCTTTTTTCACAGAATATGAGAAAAAAATCTCTCTCTCTCTCTCTCTCTCTCTCTCTCTCTCTCTCGAGAGAGAGAGAGAGAGAGAGAGAGAGAGAGAGAACTGATCGTCCACGTCCTGAAGGTACGTGTCATTTGAAAAAAATCCCTAACACCGCTTGAATAATAAAACTCTAATAACCTTAGCTTTCACGACTGTAACTTTACCACTAAGCGTACTTCAGCCAAAAGGAATATATATATATATATATATATATATATATATATATATATATATATATATTCTGCTTTTTTAAGTTCTTTACTTCGGAAGATCTTTTCATGCCTCGTCTAATTTAACGCCTGTAAGCATAAAGTCAAGAGTGCATGTTTGCACTGGGACATAAAACCACAAAGGTAGGATTTTATGTAATGAGTTCCAGGCGCCCCGACGTTTCCGTCACGAAATCGAGATCTTTTTTTAAATCTAACTCACACCCCATATATATATATATATATATATATATATATATATATATATATATATATATATATATATATATATATATATATATTTTTTATATATATATATATATATATATATTATATATTTTATATATATATATATATATATATATTTATATATCTTTTATATATATATATATATATATTTCTCTTTATATATATATATATATATATATATATATATATATATATATATGGGGTCTTCTTCAAGAAATACAGGCAGATTTGAATTTAACGAGTTAGTTTGTAATATTTACTTACACTGTTCTTTACTTATTTATGTATCTTTTTACTTCTTTTTTCTTTCCTTTCATTCTTTCTTTCTTTTATTTTTCTTTCTTTTTTCTTTCTTTCGTTCGTTTTTTTTTTCATTTCTTTCTTTGTTTCCATTCTTTCTTTCTTTCTTTCTGTTCGCTGTTGTTTTTGTTTCTTCATGTCACTATTGTACACCCCCGTCTTTTTTGTATAACCTTCTAAATTTCTTTCTTCCTTATTTTCTTTTGTTTGTTTGTTTTCTTTCTTTGTTCTTGCTATATTTTTCACTCTCTTTTTTATATAACCTTCTAAATTTCTTCCTTCCTTCCTTATTTTCTTTTATTTGTCTGTCAGTTTGTTTGTTTGTTTGTTTGTTTGCTTCTTTCTTTCTTTCTTTCTTTCTTTCTTTTCGTCATTGCCTGTTATTTTCTTTTGTTTATAAACCTTTATATGTTTTCTGTTTTGTCGTTTTCTTTCTTTATTCTTTTTTACTTCTGTATTCTTTCTTTCTTTCTTTCTTTTTTTTATTTTTTGTTCAGCATGTTACTATTCTTCTCTCTCCTCTTCTTTCTTTTTTTAAAATTATACAGTTTTGTATTATTTCGTGTTTTTTATTGTTGTCTTTGTTTCTTCTTTCCTCCTTCCTACTTTCCTTTCCTTTCTTTCTTTCTTTTCTTTCTTTCTTTCTTTCTTTCTTTCTTTCTTTCGTTCCTCTTTTCTTTCTTTCTTTCTTTCTTTCTTTCTTTCTTTCATTCCACTGTTTTTGTTTCTTCATGTTGGTATTTTTCTCTTTTACTCATCTTTCTTTGCATAGATCTAAATATTTTCTTTATTTTTTTCATTTTCGTTCTCTTTCCCTTTCTATGGCCTTTTGTCCTTCTTCTCGATTGCCTTCCTTCTTCTTTCTTCAAATTCTTCATAATTTTTCTTCTTTTACGTTTTCTTCCATCTCTTCCTCTTTTATTTTTCTTAATTTCATTTTTTCTTCTTAATTACATTTATTTTTCTTTATTCTCTTCATTTATCATCTCAACACTTTTGCTTCTTCATTTTGTCTTTTACTTATCGTCTTTCTTATTTTGTTTAATTTCTTTGTTTTGTTTCTTATTCGTTTTTGTTTCTTCACATATCTATTTTATTCTCTATTTTTCTTTTACATTATCCACTTTTGTCTTTCTTATTTTCTTTCATTGCGTTCTCGTTGTTTGCTTTTTCGCCCTTGTTATTTTCTTCTGCTCTTTTCCTTTTCTTCATCCCTTTCCTCGTTCTTTCTTTCTTTCTTTCTTTCTTTCTTTCTTTCTTTCTTTCTTTCTTTCTTTCTCCCCTCACTATGTTATTTTCTTCCGATTATATTTTTAATCCTCTGTCTTTTTGTTTTATCCATTTCTTTCCTTTACATTTTCCGTTTCTTTCTTTCGGTCGGACGTTCTGCTTTTTTATCTTTCTTTTTTCTTTAATTCATTCTTTCTTTCTTTCTTCAATTGTTTTTTTTAATTTATATATCATTTTTCCTTTACTGTTTTCTTTTTTCTTTTGGCCTCGGTTGGTTTTCTTCTTTATTTATGTTTTTTTTTTTCTTCGGTTCCTTTTCGCCTTTCTCAATTTCTATCTATCTATCTATCTATCTATCTATCTATCTATATTTATGCTCGCATTTATTTGTTTTCTTTCTCTTCCTTTTCGTCTTTTACAATTTCTTTCGTTCGTTCTCTCTTTATGCTCGCATTTATTTATGTTTTTTTCGGAACGTTTTCTTTCTTCAAAATTTCTTTCTTTCTTTCGTTCTTTCTTTCTTTCTTTCTTTCTTTCTGTCTGCTCGCATTTATTTATGTTTTCCTTCTGTTCTCTTTCATCTTCCTCAATTTTCTTTCTTTTTTCTGTCTGCTCGCATTTATTTGTTTTCTGTCTGCTCCTTTTCGTCTTTCTTTCTTTATATTCACATTTATTTATTTTCTTTCTGTTCCTTTTCGTCTTTTAAAATTTCTTTTCATTCTCTCTATATGCTCTCATTTATTTATATTTTCTTTCATTTCTTTTCGTCGTTCAGAACTTCTTTCTTTCCTTTTTTCTTTCTTTCTTTCTTTCTTTCTTTCTGCTCGCATTTATTTTTGTTTTCCTTTCATCTACAATTTTCTTTCTTTCTTTTTTCTTTATATTCACATTTATTTGTTTTCTTTCTCTTCCTTATAATCTTTCTTTCTTTCTTTCTTATTTCTCATCTTTCTTTCTTTTTGTTTTCACTGATAAATATTCTTTTTTTTTCTTTTCGTGTCTCTTCATTCGTTCATTCTTTCTTTCTTTATTTCTTTTTACCTTTCTTTTCGTCTTCACTCGTGAAAATTTTTTCTTTATTTATTTATTTATGCATTTATTTATTTTTCTTTCTCTTTCCTTTCATTCCTTTTTGTTTTCACCAGATAAAGAAAAAAAAGGAAAGAAAGCAAGAAAACGAAAGAAAGGGGTGGATGGATTGTTTCGCATCTTTCTTTCTTTTTCTTTCTTTCTTTGTTTGTTTCTTTTTTTTCCCATTGCTATTCTTTTTGTTATTCCTTCTTTCTTTCTTTTCGTTTTCACTCGTAATAATTTTCTCTTTGCTTCTCTTCTTGCTTTTTTCTTTCTTTCTTACTTTTCGTTTACAATGGTAATCTTTATTTTTTTTCCCCATTGTCTGCTTTCTTTCTTTCTTTCTTTCTTTCTTTCTTTCTTTCTTCTCCCCATCTATTTAAATTATTCTTTATTTTTCTTCCTTGAAATCCCTCACCACATTTCAATTTTTCGTTTGCTTGACTTCTCATTACATGCCGATTTTGCTATTTCCAATCTATTTTCATTTTTTTTTCTTCTTTTGTTTTAATTTTATTCAATTTTTCACGTTTCCTATTTCTATTTTTCCTTTTCCGTTTTCTGTGTCTTCCCATGTCATTCTTGATATCAACGCCTTTTAGGACCAGCAAAGATTTCTTCAAAACTTTACACACACACACACACACACACACACACACATATATATATATATATATATATATATATATATATATATATATATATATATATAATATAACGCCTTTTCTTGCTGGGATGAATAATTCCGCCCAAACAGTAGCAAAGGGGAGTAACTGCGTGAATCTGCCTTGAAATGACACGAAAATAAGTAAATCTAAATAAGAATAGGTTGCTTATAAATACAAATAAAATAGAAAAAAAACTTGGGCAAATTTCATAATGCATTACTGCTGATGCATGTACAGTGTGCAAATGCTTCACCTGAAGCTAATTATAATATTATGCAGCGGGAATTATACTTGCTTGTATAGCAGAATGGTTAATGTGAATAACCAGGTTAGAGGATGGATGAATTCAATGCATCGCTTGTGGTCATTCGTTTGAACAGCAGGGGAAAGGTTACACCAACGTCCAAGTCAACCAGGCATAAAACGAGAGAATTCATTTTTAGATGGTAAATGTATGGCTATTTTAGTTTAAATTATATTCTATATCCGACTGCTCGACATTACTAGGATTGCTAGCTTCTTCCTGTTGCCGAAACCTGTCCAGAGAAATTGTGACTTCCTTCAGCGCCCACGGAAAAAAAAAATCTATATCGCAACTGTTCTAAGCTAACTTTGGTTTTCGAGATAGACTTTGGTTTCTGGGAGAGACTTTGGTTTCTGGGAGAGATTTTGGTTTCTGGGAGAGACCACATAATCTGCCGCTAAGAACAGGTTGAACAAGGCTAGTACACTCAAGACATCAGTAACGATGTCTGTTAACGATGTGATAGAACAACGATCAATAGCTCTGAACAGTTAAATCACAATGGTTGGACCAACTCGTGGCATGGCCTTCAGTTACGTACAACGTTGCCGCGCGCTGGGATCGTCTCTACAGCCCAACACAAACACTCACCACCCTGAAAAATTCACTATGGTGAAATTGGGACTGGGGTCTCAGGGAATTTAAGGCTTCTTCTTCTTCTTCTTCTTCTTCTTCTTTGTGCCATGTCCCTTCAGGACGTGGATGATTATGTCGCTCCGCCATTTTACCGTTCTTCGTAGCTCTTAATAAATTTGGTTCTAGTACAGATGCGTACTGGAAATTGGCGTACCAGGCATTTGCGTCCTTAGATAAATGTTTCTCTGGATAATTGCGTACCTCTCATAACTTCTTGACGCTTTTAAAGGCAATTACCATAAATTTTGAAGAAACCATACGAGGTAATAATAATTTTGTATAAAAAAAGGAATAAAAAGTAATAAAATAAAAAATAAAAGTTTATTTTTGTTTAAAATATAATGATAGATTAACAGTGTTTCAAGATCGCTCTACACATCGCCAGTATATTTTTGTTTCATCGATGTTTTTCTTATGATAGATATAGCTGTAATTTTCCTCTTCCACATATTTTTCTCCACCAGTGTTTGTTTTTCGAAACTTACCCATGGGTTTCAAATTAGAATATAATTTATAAAATCCAGAATCTATTAAATATCCGTGCTGACGTCAACATCCGCATTGTGTTCGTTCCACATCGTTCATATTCTCCCACATCCTCCCCACCATCATCGATCCACTTGTGCCAGCCGAAATCAGATGCTCGGCTCGCACAAATTGTTCGATAAGCATTCGGGAGCATTTCATACGTTTCTGTAGCATTTTTTGCCCATTTTAACACAGAATTTTATTGCATACGAGCTTTCAAAGTGTCTTCATGTCCTGACTGCAAACTTCTCCGCTCTGACAAGTTGTGTTTAGTAGGGTTTGTTAAAACAGCTTTTACATCCGTCTCCTTCAGTCAAAAATAACAAAATAGAATCCCCTCAGTTCAATACACTTGTTGCAACGATCCAGACACTTCGCGAAGACTCTATGTAAGTCATTCAAAATGAAGGTGTCCAGGACCCTTGTCATAGCCTCTTTCATCTTCACATCGTCTTCAAAACGACTGCCCCTGAGATTTTTCTTCAGTTTAAGGAACAACGAAAAGTCACAGAAGGAACGGTCTAAGAGGGACAGATTTGATGACCACCAACCATCTCCATGCTGTCACAAATGCGTCTTTCCTTCTGTTTGTTACTGAGGAATTTGCACAATTTTTGCGCATGTTCAGATCTTTAACGATTCAAATCATGAATAAATCTATGTAGAATTGCCACACCAACTCCAAAATGTGCGCTTCTGCCTAACCATTCCTCAGTAGTGTTTAGTAGGGCGTCTTCGAACGGGTGTTACAGCCGTCTTTTTTTCAATATGGAAGAACAAAAGTTGGCATACATAGAATCACACTCACACACAATTCATACTAAGATGGAGCTGAATCTTTCTTGACTCAATCTCATTTTTAGTGAGTCGCTCATTTCGTACGCATTAGAAAACATCGAAAAACAGAACACTTCATAAATGGCACACGTAATGTCGAGACACATAACGTTCGTCATTAAGAAAATTGCGAATTTTCTCAACCATCTCTTATGTTCTGACGTCTACGACCACTCTCTTCCCTCCACATCATTCATTTTCCTTCACATCCACTCTACCGTCATCGATCCTCTTGTTCCAGCGGGAATCAGACGATCGACTCGCACAATTTGTTCTATAAGCAATCCGGAGCGTCTCATACGTTTCTGTAGCATTTTTTGCCCAGTTTAACACAGAACTTTATTGCATAGTAAAGCTTCCAAATTGTGTGCATGTCCTGACTGCATTCTGCAAACATGTCCGCTCTGACAAGCAAATTTTAGTAGGTTTTATGAGCTTTTATAACCATCCCCTTCCATATGGAATAATTAAAGTTGGCAAGTCAACTTATTTGAGGGATAGTTAATATACACCAAAACTACAATAATTTAGGAAAGTTATAATTGCCTCTCAAAAAATGCCTTAAAAATTCTTGAATGCACGTCTTGTACATCATTGTCCATCTTCTTCTGCTATGGGCCATGTTCATTCAGGACGTACGATCATGGCTCTCCATTATTTCCTGTCCTTTTTAGTAAATTTTATCTTTTCGCTATCTCAGTATTCTCTGTGCTTCCAAACATTTACACACGCTTGTTCAGTAGTATATGCGCGGTTATATTATACACTGGTAAATCTTTTGGGGGGTTTAAAATCCATGCATTTTCGATGGCCGTAAACGAACTTGTAGCCCTTCATTCTCAAGAATGACTTGAATGTTCGTAACTCTGTGTATGCACTTCACTTCGTAAGATAGATTGAATTATGAACCGGTAATCCTGACAAAAAAATCGCCACTGTAAAGGTAGTACCTCAGCGATGTAAACACGGCGTTTCCCACCACTTGTGGGCTATTTGTGCAAAAAGAATGTACCATTTTGGGGTAGATTTGTAAAAAAAAAAAAAAAAAAAATGAAATTAATGAAAAGCATTTATCTTTTAAATAAAATACAATGTAAGTATGTTTGTGCGTGTGTGTATCCAAGCATCTCCTCTGCTTCAACTGGCTCCGATTTCAATGACTCATAGCTCAGTCAAAAGCCCTGGAAAAGTTACGCGCACGGAACGATTTTCGTTGAGCTCAGATTTGGGGTTGCCAGATTATGCAAGGTTAAAAACATATATTAATATATTATTCTAGCCATTATCGTTGCTTTCATGGTTCAAGGGGAGTAACTCTTATTTTTCTTTTGTATCCCAAATTACAGCCACCTTAAAATTTTCAGCTAGCTGAAAAGACGCTCTATCGGGCAGCATTTAAGCTAGCTCCTGTGGAGGACTCTTGGTTTGGCCATCATCCCAATAGCTAGTGAGGAGTAGATGTGATTGGTATCAATGAACTACTGAAGAACTCAAAATTGATTGCTGCATTTAAGTACTGATTTAATGTTAAGCATACCTTTTAAAAGTCTGTCTATATTTCTGAGATGAGGTATTATGTACAGTATTTACATTCATCGGACTATTGTCCTCATCTTTGTCGCCATATTTGTCACAACGTTTCGGCCGTTGTACGCTCCGGCCTTCTTCAGGTGGTTGGAATTTCGAACTGAACCCTTTATTTCGATCACTGGGGTAGACTGTTCTAATTCCACGTGCCATGTTTGATGGATGTCAGTTATCTCCTGCTAATTTTCCCTCTGAAAGTTCTCCACTGCCTTAACCAGGTATTGAACTCACCTTCTTTGGGTCTGTCACTGGATCTAACCAACGCCTTTATCCACTGTGCCATGTGTCCTTGAGGACTCAGGGTTCAGTTCGAAATTCCAACCACCTGAAGAAGGCCGGAGCGTATAACGGCCGAAATGTTGTGACAAATATGGCGACAAAGATGAGGACAATAGTCCGAAGAATGTAAATACTATACCTTTTAAAAGTTCAGCGATAATTTTTCTGCTACCACTTAATTTAAAGTTTGATGTACGTAAAGCCTTATTTTCCGTACGAACAATTATTTTCATTTCATGGGTGACAGAACAGGGGACAATTTATAAGTTTAAATTAATATAGTGTAAAGATGGGAAAATAGAAAAAATGGAATTAGTTATACAATCAACATTTGAAGAGTTAGAAAAATATAATAGCTAATTAGGTAAAACCTATACTATGGAAGCTGTATGAATGAATGCGAAATTGGAGCTCAATTCTCCGACGAACTCTGAGATTAAAATGCCCCCAGCTCTACTCCATAGTAATTTGCGTGGTATTTACTTGACCTCCCCCCCATGAGGTCAGGTTGTGACACAAGGTCGGTTTAATGTGGGGAGCCCGAGCACGTGCACCTGGGCAAGGAACAAAAATTCCCCAAGCCGTGCTACGAATCTTCTCTCTAGTGCAATGAGAAGGCGCGGCCTCGGGCAGCTGTTTCCCAGGGCCAGGCACCTCTCAGTATAATTTTCCTCAGTTGCGACTCTGTCCTTTGACGGAGTCGCCCCTGGGCGCACTCTGTCCAAGGACAGAGACGTAACTGAGAAATGATAAATAATACGTACAAATTTGCGCAATGGATGTTCAATAACTGTATTATATATTATCTACTTCTAAGCATTAATAGTCTTCAGGTTTAACTAATTTTTATATTGATTTTTTAAAAGTTTATTTCATTAAATTACTTTCCTTCATTACTGTTTTTTTTTTTTAATTCGAGGATGGTTTTTATTGCCATATAAAAAATAGTTCTGTTTAGGAACATCTTCTTATATAGTGCAGAAAAGTGTTTGAAATTTGTATTTTACTTGGCTTTCAACAAGTTGGCATCTATTTGTAAAACTTTCCTTAACTATAACAATCCAATTTATGAATGAAATGTTCATTTAAAATTTTTCTTTCAAAGATTTCAAGTAGTCAATATATCTTAATTTGTGAAGTTTGCTATACAATATGTCCATGGCCGGTAATACAATATACAAGTAGAGTAGGCCTGCTAGAATTACTCAGAATCTGGACTCACATTATACACGATAACATTATAACTTGTTTTCGATCAAATCTTCAGGGTTCGCACTATATATGAATTATAAACGAGTATATACGGCACACATTTATAAAAAATAATTGTAACCTTTTTCATCTTAAGTATTGAAAACTTTATTTATTCATATTGTATATTAAATGATAGCATTGCAGTGTGCTAATGTAGCCCTCTTTGTCTCTAGACACCAATATTTTCGGCCAAATTTGCCACTGCCTATGATAAACACGTTTACCCATTAAATAACGTTTATAGCAAAAAAGAAATATTTCAAGACTAGCTTAAAAGCCGACATATCGGGCGGCATTTAAGCTAGCTCCTGCAGAACGTTCTTGTTTGGGCCTTCGGCTTTTTAAGGACTTTAGTAGTCCCTAAGATTTTGCATATTCTCAGCACTGAAATCTCCACTGACTGCTGTTTGATCTGGGTTTTCATTTGTACGGGACTTCCTGTTCCTCGTTGCAGTTTTGACTCTTTTCATTGCAGTCTGGCTTTCTATTGACGGAAATTACTTTTTTGAGAGTCATAATGCTGTCGAATAAGATAGGCAACAATAAACTACAGAGGGACTCAAAACTGATCGCTGCATTTAAGTATTGATTAAATATTTAAACTTAGATTTTAAAAGTCCAAAGATAATTCGACCGACACTTAATTTAAAGACAGTTTGATGTACGTAGGTCCTTACTTTTCTATACAAACAATTATTTTTATTTCATGGATGACTTTCGCCGGATTTTGCAATTAATTTCAAATATTTCCAAATTCTAAAAATTGTTATCGTAAAAACAAAAAGAAAATTGTTGCAAAAAAATCACGTAAAAAATCACTGGTCTGGATCCAGCCCGAAATGTTTTGATTTTGTTCACGGGGTTGACATGATTATGTTAGGGTACGGCATCTAGGAGTAAAGATGAAAAGGTGCGACACAGTGATATTTGTATTTATTTATATAGATGTGTGTGCATTTTAGGCTTAGTGAAAGGTCACTGTTTTATATTTCAGGAATAATTGACCTTGAATAACCTTGAATAAATTTCTTGAACATTCATGAACTTGAATAATCATTCGACTCTCACATAATTACTTAATTCTTATTATTGGTTCTTTTATGATTGATCACTTTCTCCTAGATCTTGTGACTCGTCATCAAAATGTTATTTGCAGAAAACTTCGTCTTTCATTCTGCACTTCTCATATGGCTAAACAACTGACTGATTTTGAGCGTCAATTTATCGTACTTTTCAAAGAAGGACATCCGACGTGGATATTGACGAAATATGCAGAAAATTTCCATGAATTTTTCAGTCACATCATTCGTCACCATTTTTCAACGGTTGTCTTTCTGAATTTACCGCATATTTTTTTTTACTGGGTAACCTGTATTTCGTGGGAACGATACCAGCGAACCGTGCGCTATAGGAAAATTACGATTTATTCATCGTGAACTAATCTGAAAATGAGGCAATATGACGTTCATTGAACTTATGGCAGAATACAAAAAATTGGTCGTTTTGATGATTGCATTCGAAAACGAATTGCCAAATTCGATGCGTAAACTTCGATAAGAGAATACGCTTGGGTTGTCTTTAGTTTCATTTACAGTCAGTGCTACTTTCTGTCTTTACAGCTTTATCGTTCTTGCATTCACAGGAACAGATTGCTCTTATGAGCTCACCCCCCCTCTCTCTCTCTCTCTCTCTCTCTCTCTCTCTGCATATGCATGAATAAATACAGTGAGAGGGGAGAGAGGAAAAGTAAGTATAGGAAACACACACACACACACATACATACACACACACACATATATATATATATATATATATATATATATATATATATATATATATATATATATATATATTATTAATTATTTTAAAAATTATAACATAAATATGTTATAAAATCACTACAAAAATAGCCACTTCGTTTCAACACATTTCCTTTTGAAACATTATCACTTGATAAGACACCGGAGGTGTTGAAACAAAATGGCTATTTTTGTAGTGATTTTATAACATATTTATGTTATAATTTTTAAATAAATAATTTTATCTGCTCTACTCTGTATTTGTGACACCATTTGGCAGGACAAAAAAAAAAAGAAAAAGAAAAGAAAGGAAAAAGAGAAAGGAAAGAAAGGAAAAGAGAGGCGAGACTTAAGCGTAGATGATAAAATAAACCGCCCACAACCAAGGGCATTGACAATGTTATTTTGATAAGTATCAAATGGCGAAAAGGTGTCATGACCATCGCAGAAAAATTCTAAGTGGATAAGGGAATCGACTATGTTCTGGTGACGGACTTGTGTTATCGGGGATAGATAACAGCCGCTTAATGTTGGCAAACATCTAATTAGCAAACCACAGACCGACTAGCTAAAGAGAACTTCAATTGATAATGTTATTTTGATAATTGACAAAGAACAGGTGAAATACAGGGCTTTGGATAGGTAAGAAAAATTAACCGTGTCGTCTGCGAAGCCGCACACGAGGTCAACCTTGAGTAACGGCTGACCGTTTTTTGACAAGACATCTTCGGTTGTGATAACAAAACTATGTTATCAGAAATTGGCACCAAAGAATGACTAGAACAATGGAACTGTTTTTTCGAGGCGACGGTCGACTGTGTTGTGCTAGTCGACCACCCATTCTGATAATAAGCGAAAATCTGACTGACGAGGTCCAGATGAAGAATTGAGGTTATCACACTACTGGTCGCATTGTTCTGTTGGCGGCCAGAGAAGGTAAGAGCTGCGATTAAGGAAAGAAAAGGAAAAGAAAAAGATAATTTTTTTTGAGCAAGATATATTTTTTTCTTCCTGAAACAAAGCCAGCTGGATCGCACACGCCCGGCTGGACATCATTGGCCGGAGGTGATCACGTGACGCAAGGAGGGAAGCCGCCGCCGCCCATTTAGAGGATGGGTATGAGAGGCCGCTACGAAGAAGTGGGGACGACCGTTGACGCCCCTCTGAAGTATGGTGAGAAGGTGGGAGTAAGAGAAGACTTCCAAATATGAAAAGAAGTGGAAAATTCCTAACCAAAAATAAAAGAAGTGGATATGTATTTAGAATTATCGAGGAGCCTCCGACGCCGACAAACCCATCCCGATTTTGGTCGGCGTCCATATAAGCAAAGTCGCAGCGAGCAGAAATCAGTTGAGTTGAGTTGAGATGAGTAGAGTTTCTCGGGGAGTTTCCCGGAGAGTTCAGCAGAGAAGAGTGCCTCGCAGCTGACTAAGATTCGCGCAGCTTCCGAACTCATCTTCAAATCCAAGAACAATTTATTTTGAAGAGCGACTTAGATCCATACCACCAAAATAGGTTTTTTTTCGACTTTCGCCTGAAGATACGACAAGAACCAATTTCTTAAAGAACAGACAACTTAAGATGTTGGAACTCGCCTAGCAAAGAACAACGTGTCACAATCCATATAGCGGGTCGGGAGATAGACGCAGTCCTATGTATCCAGCAACTAGACATAAAGTTTTGTTATCCTTTTTTTGATACCTTGAACTTTTGAGTTATCATTTTATTTTATTTTATGCATATTTGTGCGGTGTCGCCCTCGTTTGAACTCGATTTGCATTATGGCCCCAACTACTGATTGATTTCGTCTGCCTAAGATCAATTCACAACGTGGGTTAGGGTTAGGGTTAGGCAGACTGGAGATCAACGCAGTTACTTTGGTAACCAGACGTTGGAAGTGAGTTGGGAACGACGAGGCTGATATCGAATCTAACCAGATTCCCATCCGAATCACCAAAAGGTTAGAACGTCACATTTGGATGCCGCGACCGATACCAAGCAGTTGGTCGTCACAGGACGGGACAACACGACTGACGAAACAAGCGGACGTCACGTTTGGAGCGGCGACACCCGAACGAAGCAGCAAGGAGCGAGCGAAGGCTGTGTGTTTAGGGACGTCACATATTGAACATAATTTTAAGAATAGTAATTGTTGGTTATTTTAATTTATTCCGTACACACCAATCATATACTTGGATATATATATATATATATATATATATATATATATATATATATATATATATATATATATGAAATGGACTAAGTCCGACAATTATTTTAAGACATTTTTATGTTTAAATATTCTTTTTATAGATACAAATATTTAAGTAAATCCTCTGTTTTATAATAAACAGTATCAAACAACATTTACCGGTGCGAATATCCGAGAAATCGTCAGACAAAATTTTCGTCCTCCGATGGGATAGAGGATCGATTCCTGTCGGAGGACGAAAATTTTCTATGAAAATTTCTCGGACATTCAGGCCGGTAAATGTTGTTAATACTGTTTATTATAAACAAACATTATAAATATTTGTATCTATAAAAAGAATATAAAAATAAATATGTCTCCATATATATATATATATATATATATATATATATATATATATATATATATATATATATATATATATACCTAAGTATAGGCTTGGTGTATACGGAAATTCCAGTAACCAAAAATATTATTCTTCAAAATAGTGATCAATACAGAGTAGATTAAATATAATTTAATCGAAAATTATAACATAAGTATGTTATAAAATCGCTACAAAAATAGTCATTTTGTTTCAGCACTTCTGGTGTCTTGTCAAGTGATGGTGCAAATTGCAAAATAAAGAGATTTAAGGGTGTCAAACCAAGCAAACCAACTCAATGGGGAAACATTCTTACGTAAGCTACGATGACCAATCAGAATACAAGTATATGGTAATTCAAAATAACGTGTGAACATACACTAAATTCAAACTATTAGTTTATATTAGATTAAAGTCGAAATCAATATAAGCAATAAATTCCACAGTAATATAAAAAATAAAAATTGCATATGTCAAATTCTAAATTTAACCGAGCGTCAAGTTTAAAATCACAAAAAAATTATATATATATATATATATGTAATTTTTTTTATATATATATTTTATATATATATTTTATATATATATATATATATATAATTTTTTTTTATAATTTTAAACTTGACGTATATATATATATATATATATATATATATATATATATATATATATATATATATTTCATTGAATATACAATAGACAAAGTTCTTTGATTTAGTATTTTATACAATTTCTCATGTAATCTTATAATATTTTTCTTTTCGGATGATAAATTATATAAAAACTGTCTAATTGTTCTTTCTTTCCAAGCGTTTTCGGCTATATATTTAGCCATTTCAAGCTCTCGAAAAGAAAGAAAAATTGGACAGTTTTCATATAATTTATCCTCCGAAAAAAAAAATATATAAGCATCTTGTCTGTCATTGCTGCCAAAATACACAAATTATATATATATATATATATATATATATATATATTGTTGGTAATCTTTAAATTAATGTCAAGCGTTAACTGTAAACTATATCTGTGTTTTTGAAATTATCTTCAGTATGCCTATATATGCTAATTCATTCTTTTCATCTTTCCCCACTTTTTTCTTCTCACCCCTGCTTCTACATATGAGACGCTGATAACGAAAATCGCACGGCAGCTCATGACGTCACACCTTACCACGCGAGAGTAAAAACGAGAAGTATTAAGTATGGGAAGCCATCGGTATAAACCAATGCACAAATTTGTCGCTGCTTAGAAATCTTCCATGTACACAAAAACAGACTATCATTATTGTTTTGTCCGTGTATTGTTCAATATATTGTAATGCAATTGTCATCTTTGATAATGGCTTATGTAAGCCGAAAGATTAAAAAATATGTATCAATATGGTGATTTTATTTCGTCTTTTAATGATAATGTTATTAAGCTTATCAGAAGATATTGCTTTTATGTTTAAGCATAATTGAAAACAAACAAAACAAGTTTTGAAGCTATATACATAAAACATCTGAAACCTAACCTGAATAAAATAAACTAAGAAATATCCACAAATATTCCTGAATGTCTATAATTGGTAACAGAAGCCATTGGTTTATACCAACGGCTTCTCATACTTTAATACTTCTCGTTTTCACTCTCGCGTGGTCATGTGTGACGTCATGAGCTGCGGTGCGATTTTCGCTTCCAGCGTTTTATATGCACGACTTTGTCGTTGCTTGGAAATTATCCATGTAAACAGAAACAGACTTCATCACTGTCTTGTCCGTATATTGCTTAATATATTGTAATGTAATTGTCATCTTTGATATTGGCTTATGTAAGCCGAAAGCTTAGATTGGATTAAAAAATATGTCTCAATATTGTGATTTTCTTTCTTCGTTTAATGTTAATGTTATTAACCTTATCAGACGATATGAAAATAATTCACATAGAATAAATAGACAACATTTTTTTATATTATTTAATGAAACATGTATCAATATATATATATATATATATATATATATATATATATATATATATATATATATATATTTATGAATAAAAAATGACAATAGGAAAAGTGGTAATTGCTGACGCGTTTCGTCCAATGTGGACTTTATATCTGTGTGTAAGTTTTGTTTTCCATGTCGACAAATATGAAAATTTCTCCGATTTAACCAGTAGAGAAGACAATATTTATGTATAAAAATGACAATAGGAAAACTGGTAATTGCTGACTCGTTTCGTCCAATGTGGACTTTATATTATATTATATATTTGTCGACATGGAAAACAAAAACTTACACACAGATATATTGAACGAAACGCGTCCACAATTACCAGTTTTTCTATTGTCATTTTATTCATAAATATTTTCTTCTCTACTGGTTAAATCGGAGAAATTTTCATATATATATATATATATATATATATATATATATATATATATATGATGCGATGCATAAATTGTCGCTTAATTTACGCAAAATGGAAACAATAATGATATATCATTATAACAAATATACATACCAAATTATAAAAAAAAAAATATCTTGAAATACTAAAGATTAGTTTTATTCAATAATATCACCATTGTCTTCGACCACGGCTTCCAGACGACTTCAGACTCTCCTACAACTCTTCTGGATAGTGTCAATGTTTAAGTTGGTGAATGCAGCTATAATCCTTGCCTTCAGTTACAAGAATTCTTTTGGTCGCTCGCTCAACTGCGAGCCACACATAATCATCAAGGGATTGCAGTTGTGGAGTTATGTGGACAGATGTAATGGGTGATGTGGTCGCAGAAATTGCCTAACAGTCATGTCTGGGGTCTCCTGCTTGTGCGGCATGGTGAAGATTCCTGTTGCCAGACACAGAGTCTTCCAGCTGCCAACCTCTTGACCCAGGGCAGCACCACCTCCTAAAGGCACTTGAAGTAGACCTCCGTATTGAATCGGATACCCCGTGGGAAGATGGGCATAATGTCACCATCACTAGTGATCACTCCGAACACCTTCGTAATCAACATTAGACTCATCCAGCTCTTCCCGACTCCTCTACACTGTCCTTAGATTGACACTGAAACTCTCTGAAATGTTCGTATTGGAGCTTCCAGTACAGCCTGCCGTTTCAAATTTGTGGCGGAATGAATTGTGTCATGGTTCTCTTTGTCTCGCCTAAATGAACCTACTATATTGTGCAGTCTGCAAAATCAAAAACAAATAACGCGCATGCGCAAAATAAAAATATAAATTGGCCTCAATTTACCCATCGCACCTTGTATTTGTATATATATATATATATATATATATATATATATATATATATATATATAAATATGTGGTGCAGTTCAATTTTTTATTACATGAATCATTCATACAAAAAGTAGATTAGTAAAGTTAATGATATAAATGCCGAAAAATATCTTCGCAAACAAATTTATTAAAGTTACATTTACCCACGACCTTTTCGATGAATGCTATGATCCTTGTTTTTCATAATTTCAAGTTGTGTAATATTTTTTTTTTTTAAATCTGCTAGTACTTTCGGCTGGACATTTAGCCATCATCAGACATGGAATTTTTTTTTTTTGCTTTTAGTAGATCCAGGTAATAGCGGACAGGAAAAATTAAATGCGAATCGAAATATGCTTTTTTTTAGAAATGTGTTATTGTTAACGGATAAGAACCGATGGAGCGTGCAGTCGCAACGCTAAAGTTGATTTTTTTTTTTAAACTTTAAGAGAGAATATGGTAATTTGAGAATTTTTTTTTTTTTTTGTTGAAGGAGTTTTTCAGTCAATGTGGCATGAACTAAATTGTTCAATAAATAGAGTTATGTCGCAGTTGTTATCCCGAAAATTTGCACGTCGGATCAGTTCTTTTTAAATCAAATATGTGGTGCAGTTCAACTTTTATTACATGAATCATTCATACAGAAAGTAGATTAATAATGTGATTCGTAGGTTAATGCAACTTTAAATTTGTTTGCGAAGATGTTTTTCGCCATTTATATCATTAACTTTACTAATCTACTTTTTGTATGAATGATTCAGGTTATAGATAGATAGATAGATAGATAGATAGATAATGTGATAGTGCTTTGCTCGCTAGTTTATCCACAGTAAATTTCCGTCTAGTTTCTTGTAACTATTGACCATTCTTGGCAGATCTTCTGTTTTCTTTTATCACAATATGGAATATTTAATAACAAAGATGATGGTAAAAATCAAAAAGCACTGTAATGGAATTGGATAGATTATATAAGCACCTTACATCCCATGATCTGCTCTCCGAAAAGCAATATGCTTTCCACTTTGTCCGTTCTACAGCTGATGTGCTTTCGGCCATAATTGAAATTGTTTACCAAGCCCTTCATAACAACAGAGAAGCTCGTGCCGTGGCTCTAGATATTTCCAAAGCGTTTGATAGGGTTTGGCATGCCGGCCTTCTTTGCAAGCTTCAGGGTTATGGAATTTCATGTCGATTGTTTGATTTAATACAATCATTTCTGTCAAACCGTGAATCGAAGGTCGTTCTCAATGGATTCTCCTCCAGCTCCTATCCCATGAAAACAGGTGTTCCCCAAGGCTCTATCCTAGGCCCTACTCTGTTCCTTGTCTTCATTAACGTTCTTCCTGATGTCCTAGGTTCCAAAGTAGGCATGTATGCGGGCGACGCTGCTATTTACCCTGCCTCAAAAACAAATCTAGTGTCCCTGACAAAACTCACCTGGCCGGTTGTCTCGAAAAGGATCTCCAATCGGTTGTGGACTGGGGCAGGAATTGGCTGGTTAACTTTAATGTCCCCAAAACAAAACTGCTCTCTATTACTCACCACAGAGAACCATCCCTGCCCTCCCATTAGAATGTCTGAGAGCTCAACTCCACGAGAGCACCTCTTTGCGGCTGCTCGGTCTCACATTGTCTGCTGACTTGAGATGGAACAAATACATTGAATCAATAGTTTCATCCACCGCAAGGAAAGTTGTCTCCCTGTGCCGCGCCAGGAAATTTTTCTTGCCGGAGTCGATCCTTCAAATCTACAAATCAACCATTCGCCCTTGCATGGAGCATTGCTGCCATATATGGTATGTCTCCCCTTCTGTTTGTCTCAAGGTCCTTTATAAAATCCAGAAACAGATATGCAATGTAATTGGCTCTGAATTGGCATCTCGTCTGCAGTCGCTCTCTCACACACGTGCCGTCGCCACCCTCTGTTTTTTTACAAATACTTTCACGGTAACTACTCCGATGAGCTGCTTTCGCTGTTTCCCAGACTTCATGAATTTAAGCATTCAACTAGGCTGGCATCTCGCTCTCACTCTTTCACTGTCGAAGCTACTAATTGTAGCCGTCTCTTCTACTCCAATAGCTTCATGTCTCGCACCTCTCGCCTGTGGAACTCCTTTCCCTTTTCCTGTTTCCCTGATAGCTATAATCTCCACCTCTTCAAATGTAATGTCAATCGACGTCTCCAGATGCCTTGATATATCCCCGTATCCTTCTCTTCATCCTTTCCTCTATCACTTCTCTTTGCTCTCGCTCCAACTCTCTGTAACCCTTTGCGTCATCCTGTCTTGCTTGGGGTGAAACGCTTAAAAAATAAAGAAGAAAATATACACATATTATAATAAAAATTAGATTTTTTCAACATTTAAAATATCCAGCGTCGTCGCACTTTCATGGACCTGTATATGCCCATCAGCGGAAACAAACCTCGTCCGACGAAAACCCAAATGACTAAACGGGTCATTTTTTTACTTCTTCATACATTTTTCCTCCAATATATATATATATATATATATATATATATATATATATATATATATATATATATATATATGTTATACTTGCCATCCTTTATCCTTTTGTATGACTCAGAGTCGTGGACTCCATTCACGTACCATATACATCAGCTAGATGTTTTCCATAAAAGATGTCTGCGTGCAATCCGTGGAGTTAACTTCTTCAAGATAGGACATCTAACGTAGACCTGTTTAACAGGTGTAATATTGGAGGAATCGAGACTTTTATCATACAGTCTCAGTTACGGTGGACTGGTCATGTCTTGAGAATGTCTGATGACAGGATACCCAAGATCCTAATGTGCAGCCAGTTAGATCAGGGCTACAGGAATGTAGGACGCCCATGGCTAAGACACAAAGACAAGCTGAAAAGCAACTTGTCAGTAGTCAATATACCACATGATACCATTGAGCGCTTAGCTTTGGAGCGGGTAGAATGGAGATCAACGTATTTTAGTGGACTCAACAGTTTTCAATCTACTTGTCTGAATCATCTTCAAGAAGAGAGAACACGATCTAAAAGGTCAGTCAATCTAATAGTGATCTCATCTCACAATCCTCACACTTGCTCCATATGTGGCCTCCTTTGTAAATCACTAGCGGGTCTTAAATGCCAGTTAAGATTATCGGACAAAATTTCATAACTGAATCAACTAAGCTGTCAGATCCTCATACGTCGAAACCGACGGGAGAGTCCATTATTATTATTATTATTATTATTATTATTATATATATATATATATATATATATATATATATATATATATATATATATATATACGAGTATTTCCATCTCAAGTCAACCAGCGGCTGTTAAAATTCAGATGTTCTTTGATCAAATATACCAATGCATTGGTAAATTCCTAAATCCAAATAAAACCGCTGGCCATTTTGAGAGCTTCTCATTTACAATTTACGCCAGATACAGCATCCAATTTAGTATTGCTGTCATAACCTAACATATTGATTCTATGTGGTAATCATATTTATTATTATGTTAGCAGGACTGCTTGAAAATTGCTCGATTTTTCTAATATCCTTTGCCGATTTTCATGAGATCAACAGAGAGCTTAGACATTTTAAGAGAATTTTTATATTTTTACCACATATTTTTACGTAACTGAATAAAAGGTGACAGAAGTTGCGTTTTTGTTTTAAAATTACTCCGGTTAATGTTATAATATATTTTTCTAAAACAACTTGTCATACCAATATTATTTTTTTATTATCGATTTTTGTAACGTTTAAAATGAAAATTATGATCTTGTTCCCTTCATAAAAAAGGTCTAAGACAAGTTTGCTGTCGTTACTGGCAGATTATCGAAACGGTGAATAACAGGTACCAGTACATCATAAAAAAAAAAAAAAGTAACAGTACAATATGAACTAACACTGGATACCGAATATTAGTGGGTACCAGTACTCCATGAATTAACATTCCTTACCAGTACCCCATAAAATATTACTGGGTACCAGTACCCCATGTGCTAATACTAGTTACCAGTACTACATGAATTAATTCTGGGTACTAGTATCCCAATAAATATTACTGGGTAACTGTTGTGTTGTCCTCCCTCTTAAGAGTCTATGTTAGACTCTCTCGCCTACTATAATTTTAGTAGGAGAGGAGGTTCGGGGAAGAGTGAACAGGGAACTGTGAATAGATTGAGCGCTAGTTCATACGATACACACTCACTAGTTATGTAATACTCTTCTGGTGTACTTACTGTTTAATATACAATATATCTGCAAATCTTATTTTTGTTATAACTCAACCATTTACTTGGTCACAATAGTAACAGTACACCATGAAATATTACGGTATATCAGTACCGTATGAACTAATACTGGCTAGTAGTACCCCATGAATTAATAAGATCACAAAACTAAATCTCTCACGCGTGAAATTATTGATTATTCAATTAACATTAGCGAGAGGGTATTGGTTTTCTCCGAACAAGGATTCTAATTGCCTGAGTGACCCTGTAGATTCTTTCTTGGGTGTTTTTTTTTTTATATATATATATCGTTTTTTTATCAGCGCGTCCTACATGTGCACATCGTAATCATAGCTGGCTTGATCACCTGTTTACATGTCATGGGGACTCACTGATGTTTTGTGTGTGGCACGAGTCTACACCCGATCGCCTGTATGTCAATGTTCCCCCTTAACCTGCTGTTTCACTGGCATCTTTGGTGTTCATCATATTGCAGTATCATCAGTGGATCTTGAGATTATCACGGATGAACTTCTCTTAGAACAAAGTTTCTTTATTCACATTAACATCAATTACGTCCATCTTATCTAAATGAAATACATAACTTTACGTAAAATATTGATTGATTCATTCATTCATTTTGTACAATTGAGTCATTCATTTTGTACAATTGATTCATTCATTTTGTACAATTGATCCATTCATTTTGTATGATTGATTGATCCATTCATTTTGTACGATTGATCCATTCATTTTGTACAATTGATTCATTCATTTTGTACGATTAATTCATCCATTTTGTACGTTCATTCATTCATTTTGTACGGTGGATTCATTAATTTATTTTGTACGATTGTTTGGTTCATTCATGTTGTATGATGGATTTATTTTTCATTTCGTACGAGTCATTGATTCGGGTTCAATATAACGGGGTAAAAATACTGTGTAAGCTGCATCTAAAGAAAGTTTGAGATTCACAGGTGATTATATATATATATATATATATATATATATATATATATATATATATATATATATATATATATATATATATATATATATATCTCACTATATATATATATATATAGTGAAGATTTGCAGAGGAAATTAAACAAATAATACTGGGAACATATTCAATTTAAAAGACAGAACAAAACGTGAACAAGCAAACGCTATTCGCGAAAGAACTGGATTATATGAATATTATTGATCGAAGAATAGTTTTTTTCCTCTGTTCCTGCTGCTGTTATTCACTCTTTTAAAAAAAATATTTTTGTTCGGGTCGATGATTTAATTTTTTTTTCGGGCTGGATGGGAGCGGATTCGAAATATTAAGGGCAAAAAGAATTTCAGATTCGATCAACGACGGCAGTGTGAATCGATTTGGAGGTAAATAGATGGGAAATATGACGAATCGACTGAAATAACATTACAAAAGACGTAAACATGTCAGAAAGTGTATCTTTTCTGGCATAGAGCAGATCTAAAAGAAAGTCTGTATATATATATATATATATATATATATATATATATATGTATGTATACTTAAGTTCACCTAGTACAAGAAAGGTGAGTACAATAGAAAGCATATCCACTTCAGCAAATAGCTCGGTAAATTTATATATAATTTGGAAAAAAAATTGTAACAGTTTTCGTCATTTAGGACTTCATCGAACAAAATTTGTTATGTTGGTGCAACTAAACATACGAGTGAATATATATATATATATATATATATATATATATATATATATATATATATATATATTACCATGAAAATATTTATAGAAAACCTACAGTGGTGTACATTATGGCGTTGGGAAAGGTAATATTCTCTTCCGCACTGGCGTACTGTAGATTCCCCGTAGCTTTGAATTGAATATATATATACCTATATATATATATATATATATATATATATATATATATATATATATTAGCAGGGGTACAAGTGTTGCATGGGTGTACATTACTACAAGTGTATAACCGCGCCCCTGTATAGCCGCACTCCCTTTCTACAAATGTCTGCCTGTTGTGTCCCCGCTTGTATGCATCATCCATTTGTATACTAAGCTACTCCCCACCCTCATCTTTTTACGGTATATCATTGGTATGGTTGTTCTCAATAAAAGAATTCCATCGATAAAACCTTCTTTTGTGGTCATTACTCGGGCTGAAAATTTTTCAATGTTTTAGACATTCAGTAAATTTCCTATGGCTGTAATAAATTTCAAATAGCATTGTTCACAAAACTAATAATCAAAGAAAAAAATAGATGAAGCCTCAGATCTTGATTCAACTGCAAGAGCATGAACAGCCCCCCCCCTCACTGTCTGCGTACGTTTACTGTAAAGCTTGGTATAAGAAGGGGTTTGTGGGAATTTTTCCCTTTTAACGCTTCAATAATCCTTCTCAAACAAAGGCTGTTTCAGTAATAATGTAGGACGGAATCATATGAAGAAATTATTGACTAAATGGCAAAATCCGAATTTGGACCTAGTTTGTCGCATATTTCGTCCACTTAACTGAAATAATTTAAACCAAATATACACTCAAGACAGTTTGTGTGTTATATGTAATTTACATGGCAATTTTGAAAGCATCGACTGAAAAAAACACGGAGTTATGACCGAAGAACTGTTTCGAACAGTTTTTTATGGTTTTTCGTTATCTCATTTTTTGCATGATGAAAATCGGTTTAAAAATGGGGAAGTTAGTCAAGCTTTTATTTTAAGCAGTACGAAAAATCCGAATTATTCAGGGTTTTTTTTTTTTTTACAATTTTTGTGCAAAGCCAATGTCGGAGCAAAACTATCAAGCACTCTACATAAACCTCGTAACATGAGCCATGATCGGCATTAAGTGCAAAGAACAGCAGCTCATTTAGTAAAAATTTTGTCCGCGTGTAACTTTGCCTTGTTTTTCGCAAAAAGTCGTACCAACCTTTAGTTTCATCGATTTTTCTCCCAAACCCGGCTGGCACGGAGATTGAAAAGTTAGTAAATTTGCAATATGTGCGTACAATTTCATCGAAATCGTTCTAAAAATATGGACAGGCATACACAAGCAGACACACATACACAGAGAGACACACCCAGAGACACTTTATCACCGCCGTAATGTAGATTGCCTGTATGAGTTCTATAAATCCTTTCACGGTAAGTGTTCGGATGAATTCGTTATAGTACCGAGATTTTACAAATTTTGCGCAGTACTAGATTGGCTGCTAGGTCTCATCAATTCACAGTTGAATTGGCTAGATATAACCATGTTCGATGCCAACAGTTTCCTTTCTCGCACTTCTTGCTTGTGGAAGACTCTTCCAGTTCCATGCTTTCCCACCAACATTGATCTTCAAAATTTAAATGCACTGTCAATAGTCATCTACTGTCTTCTTGCTCTTTTATTGTTCTCACTCCTTAGCAACGTTTCTCTTTTTCTTATTATTTCACACTGACTAACCACTTGTCTCTTACGCGCCTCTGTGGCCAAATCGGTAAAGGCAAGTTAAGCCAAATGACGGTTCCGTATAGGATACAGGTTCGAATCCTGTCGGAGGACGAATATTTTCTGTGAAAATTTCTCGAACATTCAGGCCTGTAAATGTTATTTAATACTGTTTATTATAAACAGAGCATTTACTTAAATACTTGTATCTATAAAAAGAATGTATAAACATAAAAAATGTCTTAAAATAATTGTCGGACTTTGCCCATTTCAATATATATATATATATAGGTGTCCACCAAAAATAACGATATATATATATATATATATATATATATATATATATATATATATATATATATAATTATTATTTATTAAAAATTATAACATAAGTATGTTATAAAATCACTACAAAATAGTCATTTTGTTTCAACACACTCAGTATCTTATCAAGTGATGATGTTGAAGATAAAATAAATGGTTTTAAAAGTTTCAGATTAATTAACGATCCTAAACTGGGGAAACATTGTTACAAAAGCTAGAATAACCAATCAAAAACCAAGTATAGAAAGATTCAAAAGCTTGACAACGAAATCATGATATAATAGCTATTCAGATCTACTTTGTATTGAGCACTCTTTTTAAGAATAGTAATTGTTGGTTATTGATATATATATATATATATATATATATATATATATATATATATATATATATATATATATATCATCCACAGACAGACCGTTTCCCGGTATCACAGCTCATCAGTTTGACTAAACATCCGATTGCTTGAAGCCGAGTTCTGGATATATATATATATATATATATATATATATATATATATATATATATATATATATATATATATAGATAAGTTGGTCAATAAAACGAAGTCAAACGAAAGGGTACTGATGCAATCTGTACGAGAAACATTTATTGATATTAACCACATGACCAAAATGAAGATGAAGGTTCCAAGTTCGGATGGCAGAAAGAAACAGAGGGACATTGGAGACAATCCAACATTGGTTTTTCAGGTTGGGTAGAGACCGGCTTGAGGTGGAATTGGTAGGAAAAATTCGTTCCCTCTTTGATTTCTTGCTGAACGCAAAGTCTCTTCCCTCTGTTTATTTCTCGCATCTGTCGAGGAAGAACACAGGCGCTATCGAAAATTACGATATTGAAACCTAGATCTCCGTGTTCCATATTTGTCACGTCGTTAATATCAATAAATATTTCTCGTACTGATTATATCGGTACCCTTTTGTTTGACATTGTTTTATTGATTACAATAACTACTATATTCAATAAACTATATGAAGTACACGTGGACTCTTTTTCTAATTACATATATATATATATATATATATATATATATATATATATATGTATGTATGTATCAAATGATATTTTGAAAAAAAAATCTTACATTTTGCCGACGCGTTTCGTCTTCCAACTTTTTCAAGGCAAAAATGAAATCAGAATGTTTTTTGTTGTTATAGTTACATTAAAATTCTTTTGAATTTTGAATATTAATGAAACTATAACAAGAAAAACATTTCGGTTTCATTTTGCCTTGAAAAGTCGAAGACGAAACGCGTCGGCAAAATGTCAATTTTTCCAATTGTCATTTGATACCAATCTGTCTTGTCCACAGAATTCATCTGGGAATTTAACTAAATATATACACACACACACACACACATATATATATATATATATATATATATATATATGTGTGTGTGTGTGTGTGTGTGTGTGTGTGTGTGTGTGTGTGTGTGTGTAATTGCACAGCAATCCTTCTTTCATGCACATTTCATTGAATACGACAGACAGGGTGCTTTTATTTTGTTTTTTTTTTATACAATTTCTCATGCCATCTAATTTTTTTTCTTTTCGGATGATAAATTATATAAAAACTGTCCGAATGTTCTTTTTATCCGACCGCTTTCGGCTATACATTTAGCCATTTTCAAGGATTAAATATTTTAACTTTTAAATGAGAAATAGTTTGTTGTATACATGTTTTATAAAATGTTTTCATTTTTCAAAACACGGTCAAGATATTGTGTCCATGTTCAAAGTTAATATTATTAAGTGTTGTCTTTTTTTTTTTTATTAATTATTTTCCATTATTTTTAGCCTTTTTTTTTTTGCATGTAGATGATGCTATTATATTATTGTTGTGAATAAGTATGTTATGAATAGTTTCCTGTAGGTCTCAATGAATATTTAAATGAGATCAAATAGAGCTATGATCAGAAATGTGTAGAGTGAATCTGCGTGTCAAACATGTTGTAGTGTGGCCTATATAATTTTTGTACGTTGTGAATTGATCTTAGGCAGACGAGATCAAACAGTGGTTGGGGCCGTAATGCAATTTGAGTTCAACGGGGGTGATACTACACAAATATGCATAAAAGAAAATAAAATGAAAACTCAAAAAGTTCAAAGTATCAAAGAAAAAGGTAACAAACTATTATGTCTAGTTGTTCGATACATAGGACTGCATCTAACTCCCAACCCGTTCTGTGGATTGTGACACGTCGTTTCCGCTAGGCACGTTTCAACGCTTCAAGTTTTTTGCTCTCTAAGAAATTGGTGTTTCGGTGTGTCTTTGGACGAAAGTCGAAAAAACTTATTTCGGTGGTCTGGTTCTAAGTCGCTCTTCAAAATAATTGTTTTTGGGTTGAAGAGGAGTCCGGAATTTTGCGTGAATCTTGGTCAGCTATCTCGAGGCGGTATCAACTGGAGACTGACTCCGGGAACTCAACTCTAGAAACTCGAGCCCAAAATTCTGGACACTCATCTCTGCCGCCAGAGCCCGGACTGATTTCTGCCTGTTGGGGCCTCGTTTTTATTGACGCCAACCAAAACCGGGTTGGGTCTGTTGGCGTCGGGGGTTCCTCGATAATTCTTAATACATATCCACCTCTTTTATTTCTGGTTAGGGATTTTCCACTCTTTTCCATTTTTGGGAACCCCTCCTCACTCCCACTTTCTCACCATACCTCTGAGGGGCGTGAACTACCCTCCCCCACTTCTTCGTAGCAGCTTCTCATACTTATACTCTGGATGGGGCGTTGACAGCCTTCTTCGTGCGTCACGTGATCACTCTCGGCCAATGAGGTCTTGGTCGGGTATCTTTCCTCCTCCTTTGTGCGTCACGTGATCACCACCTGACCAATGATGTCTTAGTCGGGCGTGAACAATCCGCGGCTTTGTTTCGGGAAAAAATACCTTGCTTAACTAAAAAAAAAAATTAATTATCTTTTCTCTTTC
>CAHIKZ030000854.1:1055000-1072500 GCA_903632075.3 Acanthosepion pharaonis | reverse complement strand
ATTGAACTTTTGGCCATCACACAAGCACTGCGTGATTTGCGCCCCATCCTCCTGCGTACCCGGTCAAGGACGAAGGGAACAAACGTGACTGTCTTTGGGGACAGCGAAAATCTAAAAAAGGATTTTCAGTTTCCCTCTGACCAGCGGTAGTTGAACGTCGCTGGGCAAAATCGTTAGACTGCCCACCGAGATGGAGAAGACAGCAAAGTCTGTCGACTAGGGGTGAAAAGACTGCTAGGGAACTGATCGACCCAACCAAACGCCTGTATGAAATGCTGTGGACCCTCGAACACTTGTGAAAAGAAAAGAAATACAGGAAAATTGCCGGCCGGCCAAGATATTGTTTTAGCATCAGAACTCTCGCTTCGGCGAATCAAAACTTTGTGTGAAAATATCAACTCGACTGAAAGATAAGTTGATACTGTTGGTTTGATCTGTTTTCATATATGTATGTATTCGCTCGAACCTTCTATTCTTTAATGATCTCCTTCCCCTTTGTTAAATGAATGTTCTTTCTTCTTTCTTTATCTGTTTATATATTTATAAATAAATGTTTTATTTTGAAATCCATCGTCTTGTGTCTGTTCTTCGTTGATTCCCTTGTGTCGCTTCCATTTCTGAGTGAAGACCGAGAAAAGATCCCACGTTTTCCTTTTTTTTAAATCCCGTGGTTCATCTATATGCTACAAGTTCGTAACAATATATATATATATATATATATATATATATTCCTGCATGTTTCATTAAATAATATAGACAAGTGTTGTCTATTTATTTTATGTAAATTCTTTTCATAACGTCTGATAAGCTTAATAACATTATCATTAAACGAAGGAAGAAAGTTACAATATTGATACATATGTTTTATCCTACAATATTTTTTTCACAATATTGATACATATTTTTTAATCCTATAATATATTAAGCAATACACGGACAAGACAGTGATGATAATCTGTTTCTGTTTACATAGATGAGTTCCAAGAAACGATAATATATTGAACTGTAACTGTCATCTTTGATAATGGCTTATGTAAGCCGAAAGCTTAGATACGATTAATATATAATATATCCCAAATGAGCGAGGATTGTACATACGTACCACATTCCTCTTATAAATATAGTCAAGACAAATGAATTCAGTTTACCATTCATCCATGCTTAGAATTCTGCTGCAACATTTGATCCACTGCTCCTGACATTCATCTAGAGATTCTTGATAAAATCCAAAAAACAATCAGCAATATTATTGGTCTTGACCTGTCATCTCGGCTTCAGTCACTTTCCCATCGCCGTAAAGTTGCTCCCCTGTGACTTTTCTGGAAATACTTTCAGGGTTATTGTTCAGATGAGCTCTTCCTTCGCTATGGTACCTGTTGTGGATTCCGGGTTTGAAATCCGGTACCAATAAATAACAAACGCCAGGAATGAATATATGAAAATAATGTATTAACGTAATAATACAAACTGGTAAAGCAGGTTAGTAGTTCCAGAAATACGGGTTAGAAGCAAAATATATATATATACAGTCTTTGGTATTAAAGTATCACTGTATGACTTCTTACTGAGTCTACGTGCCCACTTCACTGTGACTCCTACAATGCTGTTACCTCACCCTCACTCTTCCGGTTAGCTACAACCTTTTACTCTGTCACTCTGGACTCGACTCGACCCCCCGGTCTTGCTTTCTCGGGTTTTCGCGTAGCCGTAGTATATACTGGGTGAGTCCATTTGTGCAAAAAGTGGAGGTCTCCTCAACAGTAACTATAATATAAAATGTATTATTGATCATTTTAATGATATAGTGTTGGTAATCTTATAATAAGAATATATTACTGTCAATTTTTTTTTATATAAAACTGTATAGCTGGTATTTTTACTATAAGAACCTCTTTTTATACTTTCATAAGTTTTTGACCCCAACCTACAACCTTTTACTCTGTCACTCTGGACTCGACTCGACCGTCTTGCTATCGGGTCTTCACGTAGCCGTAGTATATGTATATACTGGGTGAGTCCATTTGTGTAAAAAAGGGGAGAACCACTCAACAGTACCTCGACTTGGTATTCCCAAGCGGTCGCTCATGTAGGTAATTACCGGGATCGACATTGCATAAGATTGGCGATCTTACAGGAACTTTTAATAGTAGGAGAGAATATGCCTGTCATCATTGGGTAGCAACAGTGAGTTGGTCAGTCAGTCGATTGGCTGATCAGTTGAACTCTCTGCCTTCGGGCGGGGAGGAACCCGAAGGAGGCTACGCCGAAGGGAGGATTCTCTTTCGGGGATGTAAATACGTTTATACGTGTTCAATGGGCATATTTTTGGCCGAGCCCACGGGCTCGGAGATCCCACGTTAAAAAGGCCTTGTGCCACATGACACCTTCGTCGCGGGGGGCGGGGATGTGACTGAATATCATTGGGTAGCAACAGTCTAGCAGAACTCTAACGCTGAATTCAAATTACAGTATGGTTCGAATTTTCTTTCGCTCCTACATAATATAATTTTCTATTTCAGATGGCTGACATGAGTTCGTACAGTTTGGAAGATAAGCTGCTCGGAAGTGTAGGAAAATATAATCGTGTGCATTCTGGCAAGAACTAGGAGAGTTTCCCATAAACGCTACCAGATTACCTATCAGCTGAAAGGAAACCTATCAGAGAGCCTTTGCAACAATCAACAAAGCAGAGCTTCGTAAAATATCACACAGAACATGGCGCCGAATCATTTTGTGTCACGAAAATGATGGCGTCCATGCAGACCTTCTCTATGTATGACAGCGTTAATGAATGCTAATAAACCGAATCCAGTACATGTGATTTGTATTACAGTATTACTTGTTCTATTGTTCTTGTTCCTTTTTAGGTTGGGGGTGACAAGACATTTCGGACCATCCTGTAGTACATAGCGAAGTACATGCGTGTATTTTTCAGTGCACATACGTACACCGAATGCAACACAAGGTCAGTTTATTCTGGGTTTAATGACATCATAGAAAAAAATTTCCAAGCCCCCTTCGGGCCTTTCCTTTTGGTGTCGCCTCAGGTGCCGGGCAATAAACTTAGTCTCCTCCCGAAGGAGAGGTACTGCCTGGGGAAAGGCGCTCCAGGGGCTTGGGTTTTATATTTCTGTAACTACCTACTGGAAGATGTAGCGATGTACATATGTAGCTAATAAAAAGGATCCTGGGGTTTTACGCGAAGAAATGCGTAATATTTTTTTTTTTTTTTTTTTGAAAGAATTGTTGAAACGAAGATAAAGATCTCTGCCTACCCTATTATTCAGGACTCCCAACTGCGGTCGGTTTTGATCGACATACGCTTTTGAGTTATTTAAAAACTATTATTTTTGTATGGGGTACCTCGTGAAATTTGAAACTTTTACTAATTTGTAACGCTCAATCTGACGAGCAGCGATCACCATTTCAATGACACCCAAACATCCTCTCTCTAAAAATAGTAAAGACACATTTAAATGACGTGTTCCCATTACTAAGTCTTAATTAAAAAAAAAAAACGAAAATTGTTTTTCTTTCTTCCTAGGCATTTTCTTTTTGACAGTGCTTAAATCTTTTAATCACTAGTCCACCATGAACAGTTTTATTTTTATCTTATCTCTGTAAAGTAATAACCAGATGGCGTTAATCACAACTTTTTTTTCAAATTCTCTATATGTTTTAAATGCTGATTAAAGTCTTTTAGCTGCTACTACTCACGTCTAGCTTGGGAGATATTTAAGATTAGCTGTTACAGGCAGTCAGCTTGAGGTATTTTAGCAGACAATAAATATTACAATCTTCTATTAAATCTACTCGGAAACAATAGGTTAGGCCAAGCTATTTATCAAGGGTAGGGCAACCTATCTAGAAGAAGAAAAAATCTGAATTCATATCTATTGTAAAGAGAAGGAAAAATTTGAATACTTAAATCTTTGTAAGAAGAGGACAGATTGAGCTACATATTTTGGGTTGGGCAACCTATCTACGAGAAAGAAAAATCTTAAGAGATATTAACACCCATAAGTAATAGAGCAGACTGAGATCTTTATCTTCGTTTCAACAATTTTTTTTTTTTTCAAAAAATATTACTCATTTCTTTTTATCCCGTGGGTGCACCATGTGTACCGCAGTCAGAGTAGAAGTGCTGTTTCTTGGGTAAGATAACTGGTTTTGAATTTAGAGTTTTTCCTTCTCGTAGACCGGTTGCCACCCAAGGTTATAGAACCCAGACTGTCCTGTTATTTACCCATAGATGAGGGTAGAAAGAAGAGGATCCATGCCTTTCCAAGTTGCATTAACACGTAAGTGAATATAATGGATCCGACTAGAATTCGAACTCGGGTCTCCGTATCATCAATCCGAGCCGCTATAAATTAATCCACCGTGCTTCCTCTATATATTGAGAATGCATAAAAACCAGTTAGTATTAAAAGTTCGATTAAATAATTTTATAAGTTGTTTTAGCTATTCACTTATATTTTTTCTTTCTTAAAGAACGTTCACACTGTACAATCCGGTGGCCATTCAAGGTAGAGGCTTATGTTAAGGAGCAGTTTATACGGATAGGGGAGGGAGATAACGGCTAAATCTAGACACTGAACAGATTAAGATTGTAAGTGCTCCGGCTAAAAGAAGACAGAATACATGGTCATTAGTAAAGGGACGAGCCCGAAATGCGATTCGAAGGTCGTGAACACTAGAATCAAGCAGACGCGGAAGTTTAAATATCTGGGAAGCGTTTTGACAGAGGACGGTAAGTGCAACACTGAGATCCGTAGACGTAATGGGATGGCCAAGGACACATTCCAAAAGCTGGTCAGACTGTCGTGAGACAAGAGGACTTCTTTGGTAACAAAGAAGACAATAGTGAGCTGTTACGTGACATCTGTTCTTCTGGGATTTATCATTGGTGGCCACAATCTTAACAACATAAGATGCGCAGATGACACAGTACTGATAGCAGACACGGAAAAGAAATTACAAAATCTCGTACAGAAGGTAGCGATGGAGAGTGAGAAGAAAGGACTAAGCATGAACTACAAAAAGACAAAATTCATGGGCAACAATAAAAGGATGAGCTCGAAATGCGGGAACACTAAAATCAAGCAGGTGCGGAAGTTTAAATATCTGGGGAGCTTTTAGACAGAGAACGATAAATGCGATACTGAGAACTGTAGACGTATTGGGAAGGCCAAGGACATATTCCAAATGTTGGGCTAAGTATTGCAAGACAGAACCGGCGGAACTATGAATTTATTAACTTTGAAGAATTAAGATTCATCAGAAAATTCGAATAGAAAAACAGTGAAATTTATGCATATATTTTAAAGTAATTTTAACGTAGTTTTTCTTATATAACAAATATTAATTACAGTATACATAAAAAAAAACTTACTGTTACAGAAGAAATAATACATTGTCTGGTTTTCCAAATAAAACAATAACGACATTGTTTAGAATGGCGGAAGCTTCAAAGAGTTCAACTTTATTGTCTCTACCATTGAGCAACGGTATTTAAAAGATGATTTGGAATATAATTCTAGGAATTTCCTGGAGTTGCCTCTTCAGCATTCGAAGCGGCTCGACATGACGAAAGAATAAAATCTAGGAGTACACATTTAAATTCTTGTCCGCTGATTTCAATTAGACCTACCCATGAGCTGAGGTGATAAGTTAAGCCTGGCCTAAGTTAATTGGGCTCCGGGAAGACAGAATGCATGGTCATCATCGATTAGACCTAACCATGAGCTAAGTTGATACGGACAAGTTAAGCCTGTTCTAAGGTAAATGAGAAAAGCGCAAACTAGCGGTTGGTTTGGTATGCAAGGGAATTTAAAATAGTTTTTTTTTACAGTAAGGTTCGCCCTATACAAGGAAGTCGAGGGAGAGCGTTACGTTAAGGGATAGTTTATATGGATAGGAGAGGAAGATAACCCTTGATTCTAGATTTGAACAGATTAAGATTGTAGTGATAAGAGAAACATTCTCTATGGAATCTGTTCCACAGAGCAGTAATTCACGTCAAAAAGCTGTTCGAGTGAAACTGACTACTGGCCGATGAAATACTGAGAGAATGTGGGTGGGGTTTGCTACAATGTAAGTGGCATGGCAGGTCCTCCCCGTGAAGGTTAAACCTGGTGGAACCAGGGAATATAGTTCGTCCGAGCACTTTCCACGGAAGTAGCGAGAGAACAGTCAGTGTCTCGCAATGTCCCGCCTGTGAAAGACATGTTGGACAGCGGGAAATAATTCGTCTCCCACAAGGACTTTCAACTCTATCGAAACTAGAAAACGAGGACAAGACAGCTGTCCGACATCAATATAGGTCTTTCGAATCAACAGGGTGGTTGGAACAAATGAGTTGGCTGGAATCTTTTAAATGTTTTTTCATAGATTTTTTTTTTTAAATAATTTACAGTAACGAAACGCACTGACTTAGAATTCTCGCATCTTAAATTACGATCTTGGAGATTATTTCTTTTAGCATATTTAATAAAAGTTGTTGTTTTATTGAAGAAGTTCTACATGGATTGTCTTGTCTCGTTTTTTTAAATCTCAAAATTATCCTATTCGAATTTCTGAGAAGTAATTTTAATTGCGGTTTTTCTTCGCCATGTATCTTAATTCCCCATGAATACTACTCATTTTTTTCTAAAGAAATAATAAGCAAAATTAGGGGTACGTATTATACAAAACTACAAAAATTCTTTAAAAAATTGTCGTTTCATAGGTCGATTTCAGTTGTAAAATGACTACTCAGAACAACTGCACAAAAATTGCCTTATGATCAAAACCAATAAATTTCATTGAACTGATTTCGTTGTTCTTTTTTTCATTTTATTCTTTGTTAAATATTTCTCAGGCCAACTCTTATTCTGCCTGCTCTTTAAGCACGACTCGAGTTATATATATATATATATATATATATATATATATATATATATATATATATATATATATATATATATAACTACATATACAGATCCAATAGATTGCACATTTTATCGAACAAAAACAGGTTAATGCGTCTGCGCAGTAGGCACAATATAGGTATTTCCGTTTCCTTTTACAATCGTGAAGATCGGCAATTTTGATAAATATCGTCAATTACAGCTTTAATAAAAGTAGAAAACACTGGCCGTAATAATTGGAGAGGTACAATTTACAAGGTTTGATTATCAAAAAAGGGGTGCGTATTATGCGTGAGTAGAAGCATTTACCCACACTTTCAGCACAATTTTAAGGGTGCGTATTATGGATGAAGGTGTATTATACATGGGGAATTACGGCATCAATTTCATCACATTCGTACTGCTTTCTAACGTAATTAACAGATCGTTGCTCTACTGTCGTTATGTGAGAAGCCCAAACAGGAATTAAGGGGTAGCCATTTATCTAACTTAATCATTTATCAAATGACAAAGAGAGACATGATGAATCCTTTATTTGAGTACGATGTATCCTCAAGACGTTAAAGTTCGTGGCTCCCCACAACTTCCTATCCTTTGTAGCTAAGCAATTTCCCTCTACTATCACCTTATGTTCTGCTACCGATTTATACAAACTCGATGAATCGATTTTCTGCTCTGTCGTCCTTCGTTTTATTTAGAGAGTAATGATAAAATCAAATGAACAATCTGTCATGTTATTGGTCCAACCCTGGCATCTCGCCTTCAGTCACAGTCACTTTTCGGCTACCGTAATCTAGCTTACCTGTGAGATTTTTATAAATAATTTCATGGCAATTGTTCTGGTGAACTTTTTTTTTATGATACCTGGATTTAATTAATTTAAGCGCAGTACTGGATTGGCGGTAAGGTCTCATCATTTTGCAGTTGGCTAGATGCAACCGTAATTTCTCCACTAACAGCCTCTTTCCTCGCATTTCTCGATTTTGAACTCTATTCAGGTTCCATGTTTGTCATTCAACTTTATTCCTGGTTATGACAATAAACTACACCCGGCAGCAATCGCTCTGATTGTGAGATTGGAGGCATTGAAAAGAGGGGAAGCACACGTTAGTTGTTGCCAGATCCTCCCTGACCTGGGGTGGACCTGTTAACCAGCTATCGGCAAATATCTAACTCCCAAACTGGGGTCAAATATGCATGAAAGTATAAAAAGAGGTTCTTATAGTAAAAATACCAGCAATACAGTTTTATATAAAACAAAATTGCCAGTAATATATTCTTACTATAAAATTACCAACACTATACCATTAAAATGATCAATAATACATTTTATAGTATAGTTACTGCTGAGGGGACCTCCGCTTTTTACACAAATGGACTCACCCAGTATATACTACGGCTACGCGAAGACCCGAGAAAGCAAGACCGGGGGGTCGAGTCGAGTCCAGAGTGACAGAGTAAAAGGTTGTAGGTAACCGGAAGAGTGAGGGTGAGGTAACAGCGTTGTAGGAGTCACAGTGAGCAAGCACGTAGACTCAGTAAGAAGTCATACAGCGATATTTCAATACCAAAGACTGTATATATATTTGGCTACTAACCCGTATTCCTGGAGTTACTAACCTGCTTTACCAGCTTGTATTATTACGTTAATACATTATTTTCATATATTCATTCCTGGCGTTTGTTATTTATTGATACCGGATTTCAACACCGAAGCCACAACAGTTACCAATAATATATTTTATAGCAAAATGTGCTAACAGTTGCTTTTATAGCACTTCTCCCTTGTGGAACTCACTTCCGGCTTCTTTCTTCCCAGGCAACTTTCATTTTTTTAAATTTAAATGCAATGTCAATGGTTATCTTCTATCTACTTATTTCCTATACTTTTATTGTTCTCTTTTCTTGATAATGTTTTTTTTTATCATATTCTTTACCACTAAGTAACACCTTGAGCCTGAGTGGCTTTATTTCCTTGCTTGGCTTGAAATATTTTTTTTAATCACGTTTTGACGAGCTAGCGTAAATATTGCTCTTGTAAAATAAAATTATTTTTTTCTGATGACACTTCGTCATCAATGAAACGTTAAAATAAAAAGAAGAATTTTTAAATGTTAATCGTTATCGACTGTCTTCTTAATCCTTTTTTGTATCTTCTTAATCCTTTTTTTTTTCCTGTTCTCTCAGCTTAATAGCGTCTTTTTTTTCTCTCATATTCTCTTACACTCAGAAAACCCTTGCGGCTTTATCGCCTTTCTTAGGGTGAAATGGTTAAAAGAATATCTCTTTTGGCGCCTTATTCTTTAATTTTCATCCGAGCTGCATCGTTGAATGATGGGTTAGAAATTATATTAAAGATATACAAATAAAAACATGCCTGAGTTATTATGAAAGCTCATTAACCGATATTTCTGAGAAAGAGCGAGTGTTTGTCAATCATTTTGACCGTTATTGTATAGTCGTGTGTTTTTCGAAAGATATTTGTCTTGTTGCCGTGCACAGAATGACAGAGGGAACATACATGATGAGTAGCAGCCGAGGCCGTTGTTCGCAAGCGATAGAAAAGACATCTTTGATTGTTTTGAACGCAGAGACACACGAGAAAATCGATTCGAATTGAAAATAAGTGATTAATTAGCGCAAAGGAAATTATTGAGATTGCATAATCACGTCATGGCCTTGAGAATGTAATTTTTTGTTAATTTTTTTATATGGGTAATTTTAATGGATTATTCATTCATTCTTTCTCTCATTGTCATAAAATAATTTTCTATCTATCTATCTATCTATCTATCTATCTATCTATCTATCTATCTATCTCAGTCGCTTCAGTTCTGTCTATCAATATATCTATCTCAGTCGCTTCATGTCTATCTATCACAATAGGTTTGTATCTATCTATCTATCTATCTATCTATCTGTCTATCTGTCTATCTATCTATCTATCTATCTATCTATCTATCTCAGTCGCTTCAGTTCTATCTATCTATCTATCTATCTATCTATCTCAGTCGCTTCAGGTCTATCTATCACAATAGGTTTGTATCTATCTATCTATCTATCTATCTATCTATCTATCTATCTATCTGTCTATCTATCTATCTATCTCAGTCGCTTCAGGTCTATCTATCTATCTATCTATCTATCTATCTATCTATCTATCTATCTATCTATCTCAGTCGCTTCAGGTCTATCTATCACAATAGGTTTGTATCTATCTATCTATCTATCTATCTATCTATCTGTCTATCTGTCTATCTATCTATCTATCTCAGTCGCTTCAGGTCTATCTATCTATCTATCTATCTATCCATCTCAGTCGCTTCAGGTCTATCTATCACAATAGGTTTGTATCTATCTATCTATCTATCTATCTATCTGTCTATCTGTCTATCTATCTATCTATCTCAGTCGCTTCAGGTCTATCTATCTATCTATCTATCTATCTCAGTCGCTTCAGGTCTATCTATCACAATAGGTTTGTATCTATCTATCTATCTATCTATCTATCTATCTATCTATCTATCTATCTCAGTCGCTTCAGGTCTATCTATCTATCTATCTATCTATCTCTCTCTCCATCTCTCTCTTTCTCTCTCTCTCTCTCTATATATATATATATAAACCTTTCTTCCTTCTTATCTATCTATCTATCTATCTATCTATCTCTCTATCTATCTATCTCTCTATCTATCCCCTATCTTTCTCTCTCTCTCTCTCTCTCTCTCTCTCTCTCTCTCTCTATATATATATATATATATATATATATATATATATATATATATATATAAACCTCTCTTCCTTCCTTTCTATCTATCTATCTATGAGGGTGGGTTGAAAAGTTCATAGGCTGCCTATGAAAGAATGGTGGTCGAGGTTTGAAATCTTTCATGCATTTGATTTACACCCGATCTAATAAATGAACAGTGTTTATTATTTTTCCTGTCAAATCTCAAGAAACAAAAAAAAAAATCTGTAAATTCACTTTCATCATATCTTTAGAATTATTAAGATTCTAATCCTCGCTTTTTGAAACCATAAACATTACCCAGAAGTGAATGTCGTTAAAAGAGTAGAAACCCTTTTTTTTCAGGCACGAAGAGCCAAGACTGCTAAATGCCATTTTTTTATCATTTCGCCCCACGCAAGGCAATAAAGCCACTAGGACGTAAGTGTGTGAGTACATGATAAAAAAGAAAACAATATTAAGGAGAGATGAGAAAAAAGCAGACGTTAAGAAGTCAGAAGACAAAGATTTATGCAACATTTACATTTTTGAAGCTCAAAGCTTAGCAAAAGTAAGATGTGAGTTATCTACCATTAGATGTGATATATTCTACCATTGTTGAGAGGTCCTCCCCTTTTTTACACAAATGGACTCACCCAGTATATACATATACTACTGCTACGGGAAGACCCGAGAGACGAGAGCAACAGAGGATAAGGTAAGAGACAGACAGAAAGAACGTAGCAAGCAAGAGTCACAGTGAGCAAAGCACGTAGACTCAGTAAGAAGTCATACAGCGATACTTCAATACCTAAGACTGTATACATATTTTGCTACTAACCCGCATTCATGGAACTACTAACCGGCATTACCAGTTTGTATTATTACGTTAATACATGAATTTTCTATATTCATTCTTGGCGTTTGCTATTTATTGGTACTGGATTTCATCCCGGAATCCACAACAAGATGTGAGATATCTACTATTAAAATTTGAGATATCTACCATTAGATATGACATATCTGCAATTAGATGTTATATCTCTACCATTAGATGTGAGATATCTACCATTAATTGTGAGATTTCTACCATTAGATGTGAAATAGCTACCATTAGATATGAGATATCTACTATTAAGATGTGAGATGTATACCATTAGATGTGGCATATCTACCATTAGATGTGATATCTCTACCATTAGATGCAAGAGATCTACCATTAGATGTGAGACATCTACCATTAGATTTAAGATATCTACCATTAGATTTGAGATGTCTACCATTAGATGATAAAATATGCTATTATTCTTGTCACCTTATAGTGTGAAAATTACTTCTACTAATACTGGGGCGAATGACCTCATGCATAAAATATGAAATCATCTCTTTTATGTGCATTGTTTTGAAAAGGTTTGTCTGATTTACAAATTTGTTAATATTGTTTTTGTTTTTTTTTACTTTTTTTTATCTGAAACCGTTTTCTAGATTACTAAAAATCATTTCTTCTTTCTCATCGTCTGTTTAGCCGAAATCATTTTGTGATAAAAATATATATATAGTTAACAACATAGAGAAAAACATTAAAGTTAATAATATATTGATTTTCCTTCTCTCCTCAATAATAAATGCCAATATCAGAATATAAAAGACACAGTGAAGTATTGCATTCTCACATGACAGCTATCATAATACCACAGAAAGTAATGTTTTTGAATGAAATAAAAATAAACACGTTTTGGGAGGGGGGATATTAGAATAATCCAGAAACTATAGTGTGAGCTAGCCACTTGGATAGGGATAGAAAATGCATTCAGTATATATACAAGATAACAGAAAGGAGCGTCGACACGATCGTATTTACGCCTTAAGAGGTTAGTAGAGAGCTAATAACCAAAGTCTTTATCCACTGGGCCATGTGTCGTCAAGTTTAGACCAAGTGTCCTTGTTGGTTAGATCCAGTGACTATACACAAGAGTTGTGAGTTCAATACCAGGCTTCGGCAGTGTTAAAACAAAAATCACGGAGAGTTGAATTAAAGGGAAATAACTGAGACATCCAGAAAAGTCATGGCAAGTGGAACTAGAACAATCTGACCTGGTGCACTAAGTAAAGTGTTCGATTCGAAATTTCAATCACCTAATGAAGGCCGGAGCAGACAACTGCCGAAAGTTGTAAATATCGCAATGAAGATGGGGATAACAGTTCGAATAATGCAAATAATGTAAATAATCATAACACCTCATCCCAGAGTTATAGACAGATATATAGAGAGACATAGGCATAAAGACCGGAGAATACAACGGCTGAAACGTTGTGAATATGGTAATGAAGATGAGGATAACAGTTCGAATAATGCAAATAATGCAATAATCATAATACCTCATCTCAAAGACATAGACATAAAGGCCGGAGAATACAACGGCTGAAACGTTGTGAATATAGTAATGAAGATGAGGATAACAGTTCGAATTATGCAAATAATTCAATAATCATAATACCTCATCTCAGAGATATGAACAGATATATAGAGACATAGACATAAAGGCCGGAGAATACAACAGCTGAAACGTTGTGAATATAGTAATGAAGATGGGGATAACAGTTCGAATTATGCAAATAATGCAATAATCATAATACCTCATCTCAGAGATATAGACAGATATATAGAGAGACATAGACATAAAGGCCGGAGAATACAACGGCTGAAACGTTGTGAATATAGTAATGAAGATGAGGATAACAGTTCGAATTATGCAAATAATGCAATAATCATAATACCTCATCTCAGAGATATAGACAGATATATAGAGAGACATAGACATAAAGGCCGGAGAATACAACGGCTGAAACGTTGTGAATATAGTAATGAAGATGAGGATAACAGTTCGAATTATGCAAATAATGCAATAATCATAATACCTCATCTCAGAGATATAGAACAGATATATAGAGAGACATAGACATAAAGGCCGGAGAATACAACAGCTGAAACGTTGTGAATATAGTAATGAAGATGAGATAACAGTTCGAATTATGCAAATAATGCAATAATCATAATACCTCATCTCAGAGATATAGACAGATATATAGAGAGACATAGGGTACAACGGCCGAAACGTTGTGAATATGGCAATGAAGATGAGATGAACAGTCCGAATAATGTACATAATGTAAATATTTTACGTGTATTGTTTTTTTTTATTTAAACCGGAAAATATTCTACTAAATGTTTTAACGATGGAATTTATTCAATTTATTTCATTAGCGATTTCATATTTTTACATCTTACAGAAATGTATATAGAATGAAGGGCCTGCTTGACGCCAAAATTCTTGTATTCAAATTCACTAGTAAAGCATCATAAAAAAAAACCCGTAAAGATGATGGAGATGAGATATTCTGACTTGCTACAACCTTAAAATCCAAGATCACCACAGCTGGAAAAAAAGTATTTACATTTATTGTTAAAATTGTCAACATCAAATAGCCAAGTTAGTAATTGTAAAACATTAAAATGTTACAAAATCAAAAGAAAATGATTACATTCATGACTCACTGTTATTTAAAATATATAATATATAAATTAATCACTCAATCCAAATACTTGTTGCAAAATAAAATCTTTACATTTGCCTTGATGAAGTCTATCAGTGAATGAAACACACTAACAAAGATAAACTCACTGAAAAATCAAGATAAACTATTGCGGATTTAATGTCTAATAAACAAAAATGATTAAATATTGAATTATTTTTTATACTGTAATCATTATTTATATTATTTTAGTTTGAGATTAATTTATACATTATATATTTTAAATATTTATTATGAATTTAACCATTTATCTTCTTATGATTTTAACCATTTTCTTATTATGAATTTAACCATTTATCTTATTATGAATTAAACCATTTTCTTTTAAATTATTAATTTTTGACTATAAAAATTTTAAAAAATTAAAAGAAAATTTTTAAATTCATAACATTCCATTATTTAAAATACATAATGTATAAATCAATCCCTGAATCCAAATACTTGTTTCAAAATAAAATCTTTACATTTGCCTTGATAAAGTCCATCAGTGAATGAAACACACTAACAAAGATAAGTTTGCCTTTTGTTTTTATTCTTATTGTCATTTTACAGATATATATTTTTAGTTATATCTGAAATTTTACATATACATAAAAAAATTTACCGGATTTAGGCCTTAAGTGGTCACTGGGTTAATAAAATTTGAGCGGGGGACCCTTCATTACGTATGTTTGCCCCCAAATCTGTTTCTATAAAAGAAATGATATATTTTTTTAGAGAATACTTTTTGGTGTAAAATCTGAAAAACTTCAACTAAAATTTTCAATCATTTTGGAACTCATCCAGTTTATTTCATAAGCAACTTCATGTTATTTTTTCATCCGAATTTTACATCCTACAGAAATGTATCTAGAATGTAGTGCTTCTATAGAAATTCACTAGCAAAAGACCCTAAAAACATAATTGGGAAGAAAAAGAAAGATCACCAAATCTTTATTATTTTTAGTTTTGTTATAGGCCGTAGACTAGAGGGTCATTTGGGGTTCCTATAAACTTTCGGCCCCTGGACTGCCGCCCATACAAGACTATATATATAAACACGGTACTGGCGGTAAGAGAAGGGTGTTTCCTTTTCACCATAGTTATTCAAATTATACAGTGAATCGATTCTGAGAGTATGAGATGTCCTAGAAGAATTCATTACTGGCAGGCATAATATTAACGGCATAACATATGCCAATGGTACAGTGTCGATAGCAGACATAGAATGGAAACTATGAAAACTCCTACAGGAAAGTAGTTAAAGAAAGGGGTTAACATCAATTTCGAGAAGACAGAATATTTGGTTGTCAATAAAAGAAAAACTCAAACAGCAAAATTTAAAATCTATAATCATATCTATCTATCTATCTATCTATCTATCTATATATATATATATATATATATATATATATATATATATATATATATATATTTCATTTCATTTCATTTTGGAAGTGCTATCTGATGATCCGGCATTCTTTAAAAGGGCTCTGGTGAAATAAATTATTATAATGGTACCTTAAAGTGGTCTGTTTTTCTTTTAATAATATATATATATATATATATATATATATATATATATATATATATATATATATATATATATATATATATATATATATATATATAATTTTTTATAAAAATTTATAACATAAGTATGTTATAAAATCACTACAAAAATAGCCATTTGTTTCAACACACTCTGTGTCTTATCAAGTGATGGTGTTGAAAAGAAAATATAGTATAGTAAAAAAGTATTTTCTTTTCAACACCATCATTTGATAACATACAAGTATTAATAAAATAAATTTTTTTAAAAAATAATTGTATCTGGCACTCTTTTTTAGTAATTGTTGGTTTTAAAATAGTAATTGTTACCAATTATAATTCATTCCGTATATACCAATTATATACTTATATATATATATATATATATATATAAGAAATATAGTTTTAATATGTTTCTATATTTATGGGATAAAGTGCTCAATATCAGAGATAGAGTGTGTAAATATAAAAGTGAACGTAGAAGTCAACACTTAGATACGAAAGTCTGTTTCATGGTAGATGCAATCGTCAGGCCACGAGTGCTGTTATTTTCTCGGCTATTTATATATACAGGTCAGTGGTGCATTGTGGATAGCCCCCCCCATATATATATATATATATATATATATATATATATATATATATATATATATATTGTGTGTGTGTGTGTGCGTGTGATTATAAGGTTTAAATTTTGTGTGTGTGTGTATTTGAGTGTATGTGTGTGACTGTTGTAGATTTAAAGGTGTGAAATAGTCATTATATAATAATGCTTTTTAAAGTTCACAGTGTTTAAATCGAGAAAAAGATCTATCCGGTTATTGAACACTTTACCCTTATAAACATAGCAAAAATTAAACGCAAACCCACACGTACACACACATTGCCCCCATATATATATATATATATATATATAAATGATTATATATATATATATATATATATATATATATATCATTTATTTTTTTACATATATATGTGTGTGTGTGGGTGTGTGTGTGCATACCCTTACAACACTACATATGTTTAATTATGAATATGTTGATACTCATTAATTTGAAACTATTCTTTTCAGTTAGTTCATCGGCTGTTCGTTGATTTTCTCACCTTTTCATTGATTTCGTTTACAAAATAAACAGCACGTGTTTAATAAACACCTGCACTTGACTAATTATTGTTTAGATTCGTTCTAAATATTTTTCTTTCGAAAATTACTTTTTGCCCCGCTTCTCAGTCTCTCAATTTCAGTTTATATCGTATAATTCTTTTATTTTATTTTATTTTATTTATTTATTTTTTGTGGGGAGGAATTAAAAAAAAAATGTTTTCCTTTTTTTTATAACCTAATCTCGTCTTGAAATTCCTCAAACATTTCTTCCATAATTTTCTAACCAATCTCATTTAATTGGCGAATATTTTCGACCACTCAAATGACGTATTTATAATCAAGCCACTAGTGCCATTTAATGATAGAATACGGTTTTTAAACGCCCTTCGTAAGTTAATGGCTACCGCTTTTTTCAGTGAGTTTGATCAGTACAAGTTACCCTATTAGTATAACGCCATTTAAGACTGTGCTAAGGAAAATATTCACATAGCTATTGTCTTACAAATATATATATATATATATATATATATATATATATATATATATATATATATATTTATTTATTCGAAAATTATAACAGAAATATATTATGAAAACACTACAAAACTATTTAAAACCATCACGTGATAA
>CAHIKZ030000854.1:1002500-1050000 GCA_903632075.3 Acanthosepion pharaonis | reverse complement strand
GCAACGATCGACTTGTATTTTAATCCTTGTATTTTATACAAAAAATGAGCGAATGGGTCGTGAATCGGATTAGCTAGGTATAGGACAGTAAGTGAAGACCAGCCTCAATCCATTCCCCCTTTTCGGCCTTGAGTTATAATTGTATTTTATACAATAAATATCAATAAAAAAGGGGTCAGTACTGGAAAGAGCAATAACAGCTGACCTGAGAAAACTAATTTCCTTAGAAATTGTTTTAGTAGAAATATTTTATAAATTTCAATTGACTACAGTACTGGTTACTCGGTTAATAAAAGCCAAATGTTTCCTTATAAGGAAACGGCAAATATTATCAATATTATCAATATTATAAGGAAAAGGCAAATTATTATCATTATTATTGCTCGGGAAGACAGATTAAATTTGATAAGAATCAAATGGGCACATTACTTGAGAATCCTCAACGAAAGAAAATCCGTCCAACATTGCAGTGAAGGAAATATGCTCTAAACTTTCCACTTTGCTAACCTCATCCACATTAATTATTTTCGGGGAAAAAAAAAACTTTTCATTTTTCAGACGAATTCTTCATTTGTTTTTAATATACTTGAAAATCTTGAAGTACTCGAGCGATGGTTACCACCTCTATCAGACGTATCAGTTGACAATTGGACCCGTTTCCACCTCAGAAGGCAATAAAACGAATCAATATCGACATATATAAACGTCTGAGGCTGGGTTTTGAACGTTATGTTTTGGACGTGTTTATTCGTCGGTGTGTAAAAAAAAACCCCATATGCACACGTCTAGGCCGGAAAAGGGGTTAAATCATTATCAGGATGAGTAGAGACAATTGGTAGGTTTCGTAGAACAAATGAGTGTTGTGATCTATGCTTCTATTTTATATACACGCCCTTGCATGGAGTATTGCTGCTATATATGGTCTGGAGCCCCTTCTGTTTGACTCGGGGTTCTTGATAGGCTCTAGAGGCGGATATGCAATATAACTGTCCCTGTTCTGGCATCTCGTCTACAGTCACTCTCTCACAGACGCGCCGTCGCCTCTCCCTGTCTTCTTTACAAGTACTTTCATGGTAACTGCTCCGATGAGCTGCTTTCACTGGTTCCCAGACTTCATGAATTCAAGCGCCCTACGAGGCTGGCATCCCGCTCTCACCCTTTCACTGGAGAAACTTTTAAATGTAGCCGTCTCTTCTACTCCAATAGCTTCATATCTCGTACCTCTCTCCTGTGGAACACCCTTCCCTATTCCAGTTTCACTGAGAGCTATAATCTCCAACTATTCAAACGTAATGTCAATCGACATCTCCACTTGTCTTAAACTATCTACTATCCTTCTCCTCATCCTTTCCTCTATCACTCCTATCTGATCTTGCTCCAAATTTTCTGTAACCTCTTGCGTCCTAGTGGCTTCTCGCCTTGCTTGGAGTGAAACGCTTAAAAAAAGTGAGGATGCGGGCCCTTCAGTTATAATTGTTTTGTTGTTTTTATTGGTGGCTGTTGTGGTGCATAAGTATGCTGACGACACAGCACACACCAAACCAGATACGGCAATAAACTCCAGTGCACAGACGAATGGTAGATATATAGATATGCAAAATGGATACTGACAAGAAAACTTCCGGGCACAATATAATGAACTAACTTTCCTCGCAGTCGACCTAGAAATTGATTCAATAAAACATAAGGCCAAGCAGACGCAATGTTTACTCTCCTGGAGTTAAGCATCAGCCATCTTGATTGTAGGCCAAAAAAGTTCTCTGTTCTAAGTACACCCTTGTGCAAATTAATTGAAACAACTGATTTAGTTTACTTTCTTTAAGCATTCGGTCAGTTTTAGATCCACTGGATTGACAGGGTGTAATAGATTTCTATTTTTTACTCAGATTAGTTCATTAGCAGTGGTGTGCAGTAATATGAATCTATTTTCGGGGTGTATTATGAAAATTGTTTGACCTTGAAAAATATTACATCATCTGTGATTGCATCAGAATTTTATCACGTCCAGACACTATTATCCCGACTGTCAATTATTTGTCCTACGACCATTGTCTGCGATGGATGTTACTCAAAGAAAGCATACAGAAATTGCAAGACTGCACAAACACACTGGCAAGCCTTACTAGTGAGCAAATAAAAGTACTATAGAATGGCCCGGATACTCTCCTGATTTAAATCTAAACGAGAATCTGTGGTCAATCGGCAAGGAACGACTTCGTTGAATTGACATACGATGTACTAACATGTGCACTGGGTTATGCTTCATTGGAAAAATACGAAAAAATGTAAATAATAACGGAATTATTATTTTTGTTTCAGTTAATTTGCACAAGGGTGTAAATGTAAGCTGTTCTCTTTTGTTAAAATTTACAAGCCATTGCTTGCCTCAGCTAACCACTGATTAGAGGTCATTGTCTAGAGCATTTGCCGGATTTAGTTTGCTGGGTTTGTCGAACTTACTCCTAAGACAGAAGTAAATGGTTGTGTCATCTGCATAAATACCTAGTTGGGAATTAATAACATCGGGGAGATTATTGATGAAGATCAGAAACGCCGTAGCTCCAAGGATTTTAGTCCGGGGAGACCACCGATTTAGTATGAAATTCTCTGGAAGCATGCCTATTACTCAAGTGTGTGTGTGTGTGTGTGTGAGAGAGAGAGAGAGAGAGAGAGAGAGGGAGAGGTGGAAAGAGGGCAGAGAGAAAATGATTATCGATGTTGTAATTTTGTGCTTATTCTTAATTTCTCTCTTCCCTTTGATCGTATAGTTATTTCTTTTTTTATCTTTATATATCCTTCCTATTTTCAGCTTTCTTTCATATTCTCCATGCTTCTTTCGTTATCATTATCTGTTCTAAGATACATTTTCTTTCTTTTTTTTTTTGCATCATTTCTTTCTGCCATCGTCCTTTCTTTTCCACTGCTCTATTTAGTTCTTTCCATCTTTTTTTTTTTTAGTTCTTCCTTTTTCAGTTATCTTCTTCTTCTTCTTCTTCTTCTTAATTTCTTTTCTTTTTCTTTCACTTATTATTTACATCACGTCTTTCTACCCTTCTTCCTTTTTGTTTTCATCATCTTTTCGTTCTGGCGTCATTTTTTTTTTCTTTATTTCTTTATTACTTTCTTTCGTTTTTCTCTTTTTTTCATTTCTTCTTCATCTTCACCTTCTTCATCTTCATCGTCTTCTCCATCTTTTGTGTTTTCTTTTTCAGCTAACGTTTTTCTATTTTTCTCTTTTCTTTCTTTTTTTTTTCTCCTTTCTCTCTTCTTTTCATTTTCTTCTCTGTTACTTATATTTGTCACCAATGCTTTCTTGCAATATTTTTATTTCGTTCTCCTCCCTAATTTATTTATTTATTTATTTTTTGTTGGTTTCCTCTTTCCAGCTTCTATTTCTATTAGTTTTTTCTTTTCTTTTCTACCACAGCTTCCTTCTCTTTCACTGTTTTCGGTTTATGCTTTTCGTATGTCGTCCTTCCTAAATTCTGCTCCTCCTTTTCTCTCCTTTTTGCATTCATTCCAATTCTCTCCTCTCTCCATTTTTCGACGGTACCTTTCCTCTTTCTTCGTTTACTCTTCCTTTTCTACTTTTCATTTTGCTTCTTCTACTTTTGTTGTTTTTTTTGTTTGTTTTTTACTTTTCCTCTTCTTTTACTTTTCTTTTTTTTTTTCTACTTTTCTTTTTCTCTTCTACGATTTTTTCTTCTATTTCCCATCTTTCCTCTTCTGCTTTACCATTTTCTTTCTCGACTTTTCTTTTTCCTCTTCTATTTTGCCATTTTCTGATTCTACTTTTTCTTTTTTATCCTTCTCCTATTTATTTTCTTTTTTTTTACTTTATTTTCTTCTTTTCTTTTTCTTTTTCTACTTTTTCTTTCCTTCTTCAACATTTCCTTTTTATTCTATTTGCTTCTTCTAATTTCCAATTTTTCTTTTCTTTTTACTTTCTTCCTCTACGTCTTCTTTTCTTTTTCTACCTTTGCCTTACTTTGTTCTACTTTTTCATTTCTGCTTCTATTTTTCTTTTTCTTCTTCTAATTTTATTTTCCTTCTTTTACTTTACTTCCTCTACTTTTTCTTTTCTTTTTCTACTTTTCCGTTTTTCAGCTTCTATTATTTCTTTTTTTTTCTTTTCATTTTTCCATTCTTCTTCTACATTTCCTTTTCTTCCTCTCTTTTGCTTTTTCCTCTTCTCTTTTTCCTTTTTCTTCTTTTCTTTTTCTTTTTTCCTCTTCTCTTTTTCCTTTTTCTTCTTTTCTTTTCTTTTTCCTCTTCTCTTTTTCCTTTCTCTACTTCTCTTTTTCCTTTTTCTTCTTCTTTTCCTCTTCTCTTTTCCTTTTTTCTTTTCTTTTTTTTTTCCTCTTCTCTTTCCTTTCTCTTTCTCTTTTTCCTTTTCTTCTTCACTTTTCCTTTTCCTCTTCTCTTTTCCTTTTCTTCTTTTCTTTTCTTTTTTCCTCTTCTCTTTTTCCTTTCTCTGCTTCTCTTTTCCTTTTCTTCTTCACTTTTCCTTTTCCTCTTCTCTTTTCCTTTTTCTTCTTTTCTTTTTTTTTTTCCTCTTCTCTTTTCCTTTTCTTCTTTTCTCTTTCTTTCCTCTTCTCTTTTCCTTTCTCTCTTCTCTTTTTTCTTTTCTTCTTCCTTTTCCTTTTTTCCTCTTCTCTTTTCCTTTTTCTTCTTTTCTTTTCTTTTTTCCTCTTCTTTTTCCTTTCTCTGCTTCTCTTTTCCTTTTCTTCTTCACTTTTCCTTTTTCCTCTTCTCTTTTTTCCTTTTCTTCTTTTCTTTTTTTTTTCCTTTTCTCTTTTCCTTTCTCTACTTCTCTTTTCCTTTTTTCTTCTTCACTTTCCTTTTCCTCTTCTCTTTTCCTTTTTTCTTTTTTTTCTTTTTCCTCTTCTCTTTTTTCTCTTCTTCTTTTTTTCCTTTTTCTTCTTCACTTTTCCTTTTTCCTCTTCTCTTTTTCCTTTTTCTTCTTTTCTTTTTCTTTTTCCTCTTCTCTTTTTCCTTTCTCTACTTCTCTTTTTCCTTTTTCTTCTTCACTTTTCCTTTTTCCTCTTCTCTTTTTCCTTTTTCTTCTTTTCTTTTTCTTTTTTCCTCTTCTCTTTTTCCTTTCTCTACTTCTCTTTTTCCTTTTTCTTCTTCACTTTTTTCCTCTTCGCTTTTGCCTTTCTATTCTTCTCTTTTTCTTTTTTCTTCTTCTCTTTTTCCTTTCTCTTCTTCTCTTTTTCTTTTTTCTTCTTCACTTTTTTCTTCTTCTCTTCTTCCTTTTTCTCCTTCTCTTTTTCTCCTTCTCTTTTTCTTTTTTCTCTTCTCTTTTTCTTTTTTCTTCTTCTCTTTTTCTTTTTTCTTCTCTTTTTCTTTTTTCTTCTTGACTTTTTCTTTTTTCTTCTTCTCTTTTCCCTTTTTCTTCTTCTACTTTTTCTGATTTCTTTCTTCTTTTTCTTTTTAACTTCTCAATTTTTTTCTATCTACCAACAGAATTATTTACACTGTTTACATTGTCCGGACTTTTGTTCTCATCTTTGTTGCAATATTCACAATATTTCGACTGTGTACGCTCCGACCTTCTTCATGTGATTGGAATTTCGTGCCGAACCCTTTATTTCGTCCACCGAGGTAGATTGTTCTAATTCCCCGTGCCATGCCTTTTCTGGATATCTCAGAATCAGTTATCTCACTTTTAACTCAACTCTCCAAGTGTTTGTTCATCTCTGCTGTGGACTGGTATTGAACATACAACTCTTTGGTTCAAGTACTCGAATACTTCAACCAACGCTCATATTCACTGGACCATGTGTACTTGAGGAACGTGGAACTAGATCAGTCTACCCCGGTAGACGATGTAAACGATTCGGTTCGAAATTCTAGTCATGTGACGAAGACCGAACAACGACCGAAACGTCGTGAATATGGAAAAAAATGCCGTGAATATGGCAACAAAGAGGGGGACAACAGTCCGAACAATGTAAATAGTATAAATAATTACAATATCAGAAATATTGCCTAGAAATTTTTTGTCTATTTCATCTTTTTCCTTCTTTCCTTCCTTCTTTCTTTCTTTTTTCTTTCTTTCTTTCTTTCTTTCTTTCTTTCTTTCTTTCCTTTTTTCTTTCTTTCTTTCTTTCTTTCTTTCCTCCTTTCTTTCTTTCTTTCTTTCTTTCTTTCTTTCTTTTTTTTTCTTTTTCTTTTTCTTTTCTTTCTTTCTTTCTTTCTTTCTTTCTTTTGTTCCTCCTTTCTTTCTTTCTTTCTTTCTTTCTGTCTTTCTTTCTTTCCTTCTTTTCAGCTTTTTCGTTGTTTTTACTTTCTTTTCTCTTCAATTCTTTGTTATTATCTGTTCTTTTCTGCTCCGTCTTTTCTTTAGACTTACGGCCTTATAGCGTTGAAACATCGGTTCCCGTACAATCACCAATGTTAAGCAATGTCGAGCCTGGTCAGTACCTAAGATTTGTAACCACTTGGGAATAGCAGGGGGGTGTAAGCGTGGATGTGCAGGTGGTGTAATATATAATGGCTCGGTGTTGGTAATCCGAATTGGGTTCGTTATATTTAATTACACAAATACACTTGGGAATGCATCAACCCACCTTTTCTTCCCCAGTTATGGGTTAATTATTAAGCCTTGTATCACTAATCTATTAATATCTCCAAAAAAAATTTATAATATAAAAATATTTTCTGCAAAATATTTTCTGTAAAATCTTGCAATGGGTTGACAAGCCGTAAAAAAGGAATTTATCGATCAGATTTTCTGGTCTGTTCTTTCTTTGTTTCTTTCTTCTTGTCCTCCTATCTTTCTTTTCTTTTTATTTTCCTTTCTTTTTTTCTCTTATATCTTCCAGCCATTCTTTATATCCTCGCTTTCTTTTGTTTTTGTCCATAGATGCCTTTGTCTATCTCATCTTCCTGTCTTTATTTCTTTTTCCTTTCTTTTCTTTACCTTTTTTTATTTCTTTGTTTTTCTTTTATATTCTTTTTTTCTTTGTTTCGTGTCTTTTCCCTCATTTCTCTTTCATTCCTTCTTTTTTTCTTTTTCTCCTTCCTTCTTCTTTCACCTTTTCTTTTCATCTTCTCGTTTTTTGTCTTTCTGTCAGTAGTTTTGATTTGTTCATCTCAACTTTCTTTCTTTTTTCTTCTTTTCTTTTTGTTTTCTTTCTCCCATTTTTGCTTCTTACAACTTTTCTTTTTTATCTTCTTTCTTTCTTCCATTCTCACAATAATTTTATTTTTTTTAATTGCATCTTTTTTTCTTTCTTTCTTTCTTTTCTATTGTTTTTTTTTCTTTCTTCCATTTTTGCTTATTTCAGCCTTTCTTTTTCACTTCTCTTTTTCTTCCATTCCGTAAATAATTCTGTTTTTTTTTTCAATTTCATCTTTCTTTTCTTTTCTTTTCTTTTATTTCTCCCTTTCTTTTCTTTTTTTCTTTCTCCCCTTCTTTCTTCTTTCAGCCTTTTATTTACATCTCATTTCCTTCCATTCTATCAATAATTCTGTTTTTTCAATTGCATTTCCTTCCTTCTTTCTTTCTTTCTTTCTTTTCTATTGTTTTTTCTTTCTTCCATTTTTGCTTATTTCAGCCTTTCTTTTTCTCTTCCCGTTTTCTTTCATTCTGTAAATAATTCTGTTTTTTTTCAGTTTCATCGTTCTTTCTTTCTTTTCTTTCTATTCTTTTCTTTTTTCTTTCTTTTCTTTCCTTCTTTTCTATTCTTTTCAGTCTTTTTTATTCTTTCTTTCTTTCTTTCTTTTCTTTCTTTACTTTTTTCTTTCTCCCATTCTTCCTACTTTCAGCCTTTCTTTTTACTTCTCGCTTTCTTTCATTCTGTCAATAATTCTGTTTTTTCAATTGTATCTCCTTCCTTCCTTCCTTCCTTCCTTTCTTCCTTCCTTCCTTCCTTCCTTTTCTTTTTTCTTTCTTTCTTTTTTCTTTCTTTCTTTTTTCTTTCTTTTTTCTATTCTTTTTCATTCCATATTTCCTTATTTCTGCCTTTTCTTTTTCTCTTCTCGTTTTCTTTCATTCTGTAATTATTTCTGTTTTTTTTCAATTTCATCTTTCTTTCTTTCCTTTTTATTCTTTTCTTTTTTCTTTCTTTTCTTTTCTTCTTTTCTATTCTTTTCGTTCTTTTCTATTCTTTTCGTTCTTTTTTCTTTCTCCCATTCTTTCTACTTTCAGCCTTTCTTTTTACTTCTGGCTTTCTTCTATCCTGTCAGTATTTCTATTTTTTCAACTGCATCTCCGTCTTTCTTTCTTTCTTTCTTTCTTTCTTTCTTTCTTTCTTTCTTTCTTTTCTATTCGTTTTTTACTTCTCACTATACTGTTATTTAATTCCTATTCGATTTTGTCACTCTTTCCTTTCAAACACGGCTTCAATAACCTGAGCTGAAAAATTTCCAAGGGAAAAATGTATTTTCTACGCCTGCTATGTTGCCATCCATTCTCGATAAAGAATTTGATTTTGCTTCTCATTCTTTGGGACATCTTCCGCGTTGATGGTTTTAATTTCAGAAAAATGGTCTTTTATGGCCGTTTTACATTCTCCAGTCGTTCACAGGCAAAGACTTCCCTTTCCCTATAGCCCACAGTGAATTATAACATATCACTATTTCTGGACTTCGACGTGGCCAGGCAATGTACGATTCACATCCAATTTATCGTTGAATAAATTTTTATTCCGAACTTATTTGACCCGGAGAAGAAAATCTACTGGCTTGTCGTTTAATTGAAGACTTACTTAGGCCTCCAGCTGTCACCTGCACAGGTGTGGAAATAACCAATCTTGAAGCACGGTCAACGAATAATCGTGACTAATAGCGGAGTCTATAAAATCGGTCAACAGCATTATTTATGAAAATGTGACGCCGATTCTTGCATTGAAAGAATAAATATATAAATGTATATAATGCCGAGCTATTGGGAGGAGTAAAAAAAATATTGTTAACGTATGAATAGAAGATCTTTTTTCACTATCAACATTGTTATATGTAGTTCGAAAAAGTTTGCTCGCTATTTTGTGTACAGCCATCGGAATTGGCATACATATAAATTGAACTCGAGTAATTTTTAACGTCAAATGTATTTTTGGTCTCCTTCTTTACTCTCATACAAAAATATGTATCCCCTTTTTTTCTATAACGTTGATGATTCTCAAGTAATGTGCCCATTTGATTCTTATCAAATTTAATCTGTCTTCCCGAGCAATAATAATGATAATAATTTGCCTTTTCCTTATAATATTGATAATATTGATAAAATTTGCCGTTTCCTTATAAGGAAACATTTGGCTTTTATTAACCGAGTAACCAGTACTGTAGTCGATTGAAATTTATAAAATATTTCTACTAAAACAATTTCTAAGGAAATTAGTTTTCTCAGGTCAGCTGCTATTGCTCTTTCCAGTACTGACCCCTTTTTTATTGATATCTATTGTATAAAATACAATTATAACTCAAGGCCGAAAAGGGGGAATGGATTGAGGCTGGTCTTCACTTACTATCCTATACCTAGCTAATCTGATTCACGAACCATTCGCTCATTACAAGTTGCACATTCACCACAAGAACTCACTCGTCAGCAATCAATCATCCATATGTCGCCTACTCTCAGGGAACCTAAAAAAAACGCACCCCATGACATAAAAATTTGATGAGTATAAAATTTATACATAAAACTTTATGGATGATTAACAATGAGAAGGGAAGGGAACCCAAAAACAAACGAAATATCAAAACAAATGAAATAAAGATAACTGATGCTAGTTGAACCCGTCCAACGCTCAAGAGATGACCCTTTTTTATTAGCGTGGTACGTCAAAATTTTGATTATGTTATAATGTCCTCTTTGAGATACATAGGATATCCATTTTACTTGTTGCTGCTGAAAGCCTTAAACTGATGTAGTTTCAGTTAGTGGTAGAGTTATTTGCGATTTTGTAGAGACATTCAAAGATGTATATTCCTGTCTAAAGCGTAAAGAATTCATTCGTTCAAAGCCATTTTAATCATTAGAATCTTTCGAAAAACCACGCTGCCGAGTGTTCAATTCTTCACAGTATTTAGTATTTTTGAAATTGTCGCTAACATTTTCGTCCAGATTTACAAATTCTACATTCCGTTTAATTTCGCAAACCATTCGATGAAACATTTGTTTGAATTCATGTGGAAGGATTCCATTTTCATTTTGACATTATTTTCTGTTCCAGTTATTTGTGATATCCATTTCAGTTTTTAGCTGTTGTTGAAAGTCTTTCAGTGATTGTGTAGCGCCAGTCTAGAAGGTTCGAAAAGAATTGTTCTCATCAGATCTTCAGTGTTCATTCGTCCGAAGCGATTTTAATAATTGTTATGAGAAAGCAGATGTATAGAGCTGGCATTTTAGATAAGGTGTCGGCAATCTTTTGCAGAAAGCGGGTTCGAAAGCTATGCAGAGTCTCGGAGAAAGGCCATGATATCAAATGTGCTATAATAAATAGGTTCGACGTCAGGCCACTCCGTCCAGAAGGTTGCCTTGGTCAGCAGGTTGAAAGAAAAATAATATTAATGTTATATTTCCTTATTTTACAGCAGGAATGACAGGATAACAATACAATCAACAGAAAAATCCAAATCCCTTGCTACAAACGTAATACCATTATAAATGGCAAATTATTTAATAAGTCACTTATTTCTGCGAATTATTCAATAACTTCTCCACACCAAGGGAATTATTTGTCGATGACAACAGCAAAAGATCACCCAGGTGGTCATCGCCCAACCTTGTTCTTAAACGACTTTTAGTATATTTCATTTTCGAGAAAAAGTTTTTCATTGGGCATATGTACTTCCAGATAATGATTCCATCATTTTCGCATTATTCAATCAGCTTTTATATTTTTTGTTTGTCAAAAGATATTTTTTGCAGAAGTCAGCAAATTAAGTTTTGACTTAAAAAAATTCGTCGGATATTAATTCGATTAACTGCAACGAATGTGTTTCGGCCACTTACTTCACAGAATTATTAGATAATTAATGTCCGGGTGTTAAGTTGTCTCTCCGGGCAAAAATGCTTCGCTGGCTGTACAAAAATGCTTCGATAAGCGGACAAAAATGATTCGCTAGCCGGACAAAAACGCTTCGCTGGCCGGATAAAAATACTTCATGGGCCGGACAAAAATGCTTCACTGGCCGGACAAAAATGCTTCGCTAGCCGGACAAAAATGCTTCGCGGGCCGGACAAAAATGCTTTGCTGGCCGGACAAAAATACTTCATGGACCGGACAAAAATACTTCGCTAGCCACACAAAAATATTTCGCTTGCCTGACAAAAATGCTTCGATAAGCGGATAAAAATGATTCGCTAAGCGAACAAAAATGCTTCGCTGGCCTGACAAAAATGCTTTGTGGGCCGGATGTGCTCTAGGAGCCGGGGGTTGCCGACCCTGGGTTTAGATATTGCTGAACGAATTTGGTGCCACGTGTGGCAATATGTGAAATGTTTTCTAGGTTCAGACATGAGTTCAGTTCTTAGGCTAATGATTTATCTTTCTATCAATTGGCCATGTTTTGTGAAACTAATGCTCTACTATGCACCTTATCTATATCTTATAGTTTTTAAGATATAACGTCATTCACATTAGCTTTTATAGTGCTAGATATAGTGCTTGATAGTTTTACTGCGACATTGGTTTCACACAAAAAATTGCAAAGAACAGAAAAACATTGGATTTTCATACTACTTAAAATAAAAACTTGAATAATTCCTCATTTTTTCTTCAAACATGTCGCCAATAAATTGCCCTCAGGCAAGAAAAAAGAGTGATTTTAGTCATAACCGCTTCCTTGCATATAACGAAAAACCACGAAAAACTGTTTAAAAAGCCCGTTCTTCGGCCATAATTCAATGGTTTTTCATCCGATACTTTCTAAACCTTCTATGTCACTTACATGACACACATATTATCTTGTGTGAATGTTTGGTTTAGATTATTTCAGTTAAGTGGACGAAATCTGAGACAAACTAGGTCCAAAATCGGCTTTTACCATTGAGCCAATAGTTTCTTCATATGATTCCATTATAAACTGGCATTCGGACAATCTTTGATGCAAAGATTTTTTAATAATTATTGAAGCGTTAAACGGGAAAAATTCCCGAAGAACCTCTTATTAAAACCAATTTTACAGTAAACGTGTGAAAAAGGAGGGATCGTTGATAAGTTTGCACTTGCAGTTGAATCAAGCTCTGGGGAATTATTCCTGTTTTTTTATTATTATTAGATATGTGAACAAGCCATACTATTTGAGTGTTATTACGGCCATAGGAAATTTAATGAATATCTAAAACATTGAAACAATTTAAACACCAGCAACGACAACACAAGAAGGTTTTATAGATGGAATTCCGTTATTAAGAACAATCAAACACTTGCTAATGACATACCGTAAATTTTTTATCTTCAGTTGGGGTCCACATAGTCGCCTAGATACCTAGGTTTACACTATGTTGATGGGGCTATGATCTCGACAAAGTGTGGGATGTAGCGATCCAAATGCCTGCAGTAGTAGACGGCGCGATATGTTGATTCTATAAGAAGTTTCCGGAGAACAGGGCTTCGCTGTTAAATATATACGTTTTCCGGATTTGTAATAGATGATATATATATATATATATGTGTGTGTGTGTGTTATTGTTATATGTTATTTATATAGACACAAATATTTAAGTAAATGCTCTATTTATAATAGGCAATATTAACATTTACCGTCCTAAACGTCCAAGAAATTTTCATAGAAAATATGTCTCCTCCGACAGCAAACAAACCTGTATCCTACACGAAACAGTCATATAGCCTGACGTGCTATAGCAGTTTAGCTACAGAGGAGCGTCTTGTTAGCAGGGTCGATTTTACTGCTTTTAAATTCTTTTGTTAATACAGTTTATTATAAACAGGGCATTTATTAAATATTTGTGCCTATATAAGTAACATATAAAAAATATATATGAAAATAATTGTCCGACTTTTGTTCATTTCATAGCGTGTGATGTCATATATATATATATATATATATATATATATATATATATATATATATATATAAAAAAGAATGAAGAGTAAGTTTTCAGCGCTCAGAACATTAATTTAAAACAGGGCTTAATACAAAAGTAGAGCAATAAATATGTATTTATTATGCAGTGTTACATTAGGACTATATTTAGTCGTTCCCCCACAAGGCCTTTTTAACGTGGGCATTTCCGAGCCATTAGGCTCGGCCAAAAAATAGCCCATTTGAACCCGTATAAACGGGTCCAGGGCCTGTTTAACCTCCCCAAAAGAGACTCCACCCTTTGGCGTAGCCTCCTTCGGGTTCCTCTCCGTCCGTAGACAGAGAGTTGAACCGAACCGTCGCTCAGAAAGTTTTACATTAGGACATGTACATACCCACTACAAAAATGTACATTTTGTTTCATCTTACTAAACACTTAGCCTCCTTTCTTTCTCTACATATAAATTCTTCTTTTTACCTTTTATGGGAAAATTTCCAATGGCGAAAGTGAAAGATGTGCTTTGTTAATTGCATTTCGGAATAAAATATTTTAGTAGCATCTTGATTTCTCACATGATGAAACGTCAAAAAATTTTAACGTTGAAACAAGATGTAAAGTTTTGTAGTGGGCATGTGCATGTTCTAATATAACACTGCATAATATATATATATATATATATATATATATATATATATATATAAAGAAAACAAACAACTTTAAGGGTCATTGGTTATAATTTATTTCCCTAAGAGGTCTTTTCTTCCTGGCTCATCAAACCACACTATCAAAGGTGAAAAAATTAATTTCAATTTACATATAGTTTTTATATACTTTTGAGGTGTAGTTTTAAGTTGATGTAAGGTGATCCAGAGAGTGTAGAGAGAGACAGAGAGAGTGACAGTCATTGTTGAAATTAGAGACGGAAGGGAGAGATAGGAATGATTTTAAATTTATTTTTATTACAACACTTAATTGTGAGAAAGTTGGATAAGGACCACACATTGACCCATTTAATAAGTCATCTCATAAGAAACGATATAGAGAGAAAAAAGAAAGTAAAGTTCTAAGAAATCAGAGGCGGAATATATATATATATATATATATATATATATATATATATATATATATATATATATATTTATATATATATATAGGAAAGGAGGGATAAAAAATACTTGCATGTACGCAAGTATATTTATTCCTAAGGTGTTATAAATAAAGTGCTCAATGTTATGAACCAGAGTTATAAGTATATATTAGTGAATACACATAATATCCAACATCGATTACACGACGCGGAGTTTCATGCAGTTAATGCAATCTTCTGGCCGTTATCTGACAGATAATGCATATAATGCATATCTTTCAACATAATTTCCATCCTTGTAATGCACTAATCATATCTAATGTCACGACGCATTTCAAGGTAAATGGTTAAAAAATTGCAATACGTCTTATGGCCGAATTTGACGACTCGTGAATGCTAGATTTATACTGTTGAAACTTGACTAATACATGGAATAATAATACAACACAAAATGTACTTAGAACAAAATGTATTGAAACAAGAAAGTGTACACAATATTTACATATAGTCTTTTGTATATTCTTGGGAAGACCGTTCCTGGAGAATGTGTTGACTGAGTCGCAGTCGGGCAGAGTCTCTGGTTGAATCTCTTGATTCCTCCCTCTCTTCCCGGTACCAACCATATTTATATGGTCGGTACTCCACTATGCAAATTAGGTGGATCCTACCACAACATATACCGAACGCTCATTAGCGTAACTTATTATTTCACCTTCGAAGTGACTTTCTGACGACACCGAATCAATAATAATAATAATAATAATAATAATATCATTGTTTCATTATTTGTTCTCCTTAACTCGGCTCCTGCACGCAGTCTTCAGCACGTGAAATGTTCCAAGAAGTTCTGCCACCTGCGCTAATGATGTCAGGTGTCATCATTATTCTTTGAGATCCCATCCTAGTCTCCCATGTTTCGGCCGAGTGACGAGGATCGTATTTCATCTGCTATCGACAGCTTAGTGACAACACATTCATCAGCACCCGACCTGTTTTAAACCTGCGTATTTCGAATGACTTCAGGCATGACAAAGGCGTTTTATGAAGGAAAAATACATCTATCTATCTATTTATCTATCTATCTATCTATGTCGGTCGATTTTATGTAGGTCCCTTTGTCCGTCTGTCTATCTCTCTTTCTATCTTTATATATATATATATATATATATATATATATATATATATATATATATATATATATATATATATGAGCCAGACAAACCTACCTAGGTTTCACCTAAACGGATCGTCAGGGAAAGTTTGGCTAACGAGGCAAAGAGAAACACATATTTATAGGTGATAGCTAAAATCATACCACGTGACAAAAACAAAAAACAAACAAAACCACCTAAGTGGCGGGGGGGATAAATATTTATTCAACAAAAAAAAAAAATCCTCAGTGGAAAGTCAATAACGGGAAAACGTCTAATTTAGTAACCAAGATTTTTTATGTCTACATACATTGAGAATTTCAGTTTTACAGTTTAATAGCTGGTTAGGTTGATCCTATAAAGCTATGGCTAATTTCTCCTCAGCACATAATTTGCAAAATTTATGGCCTGCTTTATATTTTAGGCATTTTTTAAATATTTCCCATTTAAGGATGGGGTCTATATTATCTTCTTGTTTGGTTTTCCATACGTAGGTAGATAGTGTGGTACTATGTTTAATTTTTGCCTTCTTAAAACTACTCGTGTGGTTATATCTTTTTTTTAAATTTATCCTGAGTAGCACCTATGTATATATATATATATATATATATATATATATGTGTGTGTGTGTGTGTGTGCGTGTGTGTATTATCTAACTATCTATGTTGATTATTATCTATCTACCTACCTGCCTATTCGTTTATGTCTCTCAATTATCTATCTATCTATCTATCTATCTATCTATCTATCTATCTATGTCTGTCAATTATGTCTGTCTGCTTATCTATCTATCTATCTATCTATCTATATATATATATATATATATATATATATATATGTGTGTGTGTGTGTGTGTGTGTGTCTGTGTGTGTGTGTATATATATATATATATATATATATATATCTGCGTGTGTGTATATGTATGTCTGTCGATTATCTATCTATGTAGATTATATCTATCTATCTATGTCGGTCGATTATCTTTAGGTCTCTTTGTCTGTCTGTCTGTGTGTGTGTATGTTTGTGTGTGTGTGTATGTGTGGATTATCTAACTATCTATGTCGATTATTATCTATCAACCTACCTACCTATTCGTCTTTGTCCGTCGATTATTTATTTATTTATCTATCTACCTATCTATCTATCTAGATGTGTCTGTCGATTACGTCCGTCTGTTTATCTATCTATATATATCTATATCTATATGTGTGTGTGTGTGTATCGATTATCTATTGTGGATTCTATCTATCTATCTATCTATCTATCTATCTATCTATCTATCTATCTATGTCGATTATCTGTCGATTATCTGCCTGTATGTCTATCTATTTATCTATTTCTGTCGGTTATCTATCTATCTATCTATCTATCTATCTATCTATCTATCTATCTATCTATCTATGTCTGTCGATTATCTGTCGATTATCTGTCGATTATTTGCTTGTATGTCTATCTATTTATCTATTTCTGTCGGTTATCTATCTATCTATCTATCTATCTATCTATCTATCTATCTATCTATGTCTGTCGATTATCTGTCGATTATCTGTCGATTATTTGCTTGTATGTCTATCTATTTATCTATTTCTGTCGATTATCTATCTATCTATCTATCTATCTATCTATCTATCTATCTATCTATCTATCTATCTATGCCTGTCGATTATCTGCCTGTATATCTATCTATCTATCTATCTATGGCAGAAGGCCACGAGATTTTTTTTTTTTTTGTAGTTTCTTACAAATGTTTTTATCTAGATAGTTCAGCAACCTTGATATATTTCCCGCTATTACTTCTCCCAATATATTCATTTGTTTTTACTATTTTGGGCAGTAATTTTTTTTCTTCAACCGAGGAATTTTTTGCTTTCTCTAGCGACTTTAAATTTTTTAGATTTATAAGTTGAATTTTATTTTCATTCATCTCACGCTTGGGGAAAAATGTGAGGAAATACATTTATAAAGTTGGACTATCAATAAAATTACTTGGTGGAAAACAAGAAAAAATTACTAAAAATTTCATTAGTCTTCGATCAAATAAGAGAAAAAAAAGTATAATTTGCTGCCAAAATACTCAATGATATATATATATATATATATATATATATATATATATATATATATATATATATATATCCAAGTATATGATTGGTGTATACGGAAAAAATTTCAATAACCAACAATTACTATTCTTAAAGAGAACTCAATACAGTGTAGAGCAAATATAATTATTTATTTAAAATTATAATATAAATATGTTATAAAATTTTATGACATATTTCTGTTCTAATTTTATATAAATAATTATATATATATATATATATATATATATATATATATATATATATATATATATTTGTGTGTGTGTGTGTGTGTGTGTGTGTTCATGTTACACTTCTCTTGTTCAATCATAAAATTTCAACCTGGAAAATCGCTATATCTTTAATTTTACATTTATATACCTATCTTTCTTGTCCTAACTCAGTCTATTCATACCTTTCTGTATATCTATCTATCCGTCTCTATATCTATCTGTTCATATCTAGCTATATATCTCTCTTTCATTAATTGATACTAATTTTTCAAACGACATTTCTGCTAGCGAAATCTCAAAGTGCCGCTGAGGGCTCATCAAATGTCACTGTCCCTGCAGTCAATCTGAAAATCCTTGTTATATCAAGGAAGCAATCTAATGAGTAAAAATATTCTCGTCTGCAACTGAGAGAATTCAATGTAAACCACAGATGAAACGTCGCCAGCCTTGCGCTACGCTTTCGATATTTCGATGGATTGTTTTCTGACGAGGTATATTTCTTGGTTCCACCATTCCCGAACTTTGAAACTTGAGACACGCCAGACTACGTCCAATGAGACAAATATTGTGGAATAGGCTTCACGATTTTTTTTACCGAACGCTACAAAAGTTCTTCAAGACAATGGCTAACCGTTATATTTTCTACAGAACCTCACAAACAGCACTTCTTGCCTTATAAACAAACCACGCTGTAACCATCTACCTTATGTTGCTCTTGGGCCTTTTAGTGTGTGATATATCCGTGTTGATGTCTTAGGAAATACACATTTTCAACATCCATTTGTTGAAACTGGTTGTCGGCAAACCGACAAACATGTCCGACAGCCCTCAAGTATAATTCGAAAGGAATGATATTGATCCCTGAAGTCATGTCTCTAAAGGTCTTCTTTAAGTCTTTCTGAATTTCACTTTCTGGTATTTGGATCCTCGGTGATCGCACCGTGTGACATGTCGTGGCAAAGTCAGTTCCAGAGATGTTAAACTGAGGAAAGCTTATGCTAGGTTAATTGGTGAACATTTTCTCGAAGTTGGCACCGACTACTTTATATATATGTCCTCGTTTCCGTCAAGTTTCATCCAACCGGTGACGGTGATGTGGTATTCTTAATTTGACAAAAGAGTGAAAGAAATATGAACTCCCAAATTTCGCGTGCAATTCTACGATTGTATTCGTTAACACGTCAATATTTTTTTAATATATTTCTTATACGTACTAGCGCTTGAATTATCTTTTTAAGCAGAGAAGTCAGTTCTGTCTTAGCTACATTTATTTTGCCTCTTCTTCCAGCATAATCTTTACTATACTCTATTACTCTCGGCACTACTAGACTAATTCTCATCGACATTTATAATCAACGCCAAGCTATCTAATTCCCTGCCACAGTCTCTATCAACTCTGGTTTTAGGCTTTAAATGAACCGCCATCACACGCATATTGTATCAAACGATGCTCATTTCTTTTGTATTCTATTGGCGAGAAGTAAGTTCTACTCGTGCAGTTTCTTTCCACGAGCCGCTGCTTTGTCGAATAAACTATCAAGGGTATGCTTCCCCGCTCATTACAATTTTAATCTGTCCAACTTTAGAGTTAACTTTTATCTTCCCTAAATATCCACATAAGTCGGTGATCCTCTACTCGAGTGACTTCTGGGCCTTGTACAGGAGGACATCAAAGATGTAAAAAAAGAAGAAAATATTAAAATTTGTAAAGACTTAGTATTGTTACTTGAATCGCCTTTCATTTGATGGTTATAATTCAAAATGGCTGTCGATTTGTTATGTTCCACTGGCTCGTAAACTGTGTAAGGACATAACTCTAATACACTAATGGTAAGCGCTTTTTAAGAATAATGATGTAAAAGGCTTTGAGCAAGGGAAAACTTGAGGATCTAGGCGTCAGCATTCTTTGAACACTGCAGACTGGCGCTACATATTCACCAACAAAGAACCTTAAACCCACATCACCGTCGATCTACGAATAGCTGCAACAACTAAAATGGATATCAAATACAACTCGAAGAAAAAATTATTATATAATAAAGATGTTGACGTTCCACACTACTTCGAACAAAAGGTTAGGAAAGAAACCTCCATCAATACTGGAAAAAAGGATAAACTGAGAAACCTTTTTTTTTAATTTTTTTTTTTTAACCCATTGAGCCCTGTGTTCCTCAACAATTTTAACCCTTCTGTCTGAGCTCCTGAGTTCAAATTCGCAAATAATTTCTATGTAATGCTTCACCGAATATATAAAAAATTGTTACAAGTGTTTACCCACCGTTCAACCGGTAGCTGGGAATTATTAGGTTGGTGCAAAAATAATGACGTAATAATGTCGTTTTTTGACGTTAAAAAATACGTCAAAAAACGACATTATTACGTCATTATTTTTGCACCAATCTAATAAATCATGTTTCTCTACCATTGTTCAACCGGTGGCTGGACATTACGTCATTTTTCTCTACCAAAGGTAAAGCGATGGTCAGACCTCAAAGGGTTCAGAGAAGGATTTTATAAATTTCAATGAAAGTAATACTGACTGCTAGGTTAATGAATGGCCAATGTTTTCTTGTAGGTAAACGGCTAATATTACCATTGTTGTTTTTTTTTTTTTTAATTACTGTTTGGAAAACACAGTTTTATCAAATGAGCCACGGCTATATCTTTTCGGCATATCGTTTTATCTGTGGTGAACTCTCGCTAGGTGCTTATATATTAAATTCAATATCGATTTTGTTTTTGTAATTGAATTCGTCTATTTCACTTCATCCAAGTTGTCACTTAGCTTGTTTGCTTTGTCGTTTTTTTTTTTCTATAAACTGCATTTCTTTCGCTCAAGTTGTCTCGTTTTCTTTCGTTTATTTCTTTCGCCAGCATTCATTTTTGTCGTCCATTTTGCTTTTTTTTTTCATTTCTTTTCCTTACGTTACTTTTTATGTCGGTCAAGTGGTTTCTTCGGATTCTTTTTTTTATCGTTCAGATTCTCTATGTCTTTCTTCATGTCTTTTACTAACATTCTTCTAAAACCTTCTGTTCACTTCAGGTGGCCTTATGAGTCTTGGTGGCATTACTTTATTTCTTTGGGTGATGTCTCGTATACTGTAAAACTCTACGTCAAGTGGATCTTACAGCGAGGAAATCATATATGTAAGACATATATTGTGTTGCACAGAATCGTTGTTTTTCTTTTCAGTTTTTTCTATAAACTTTCATACTTATTTCCTTTCTTTTTTTCCTAACGTCACTTTAATTCTGGCCATTTTGTTTCTTTTATTTCTTTATCTATACTACTGTCTTTCCACTCAAAATCATTTCTTTTTCTTTCCTTCATTTATTTATTTAACCCAATCAAATTCATTTCATTCCAATCTATTCTTCCTGTCAACAACGTTCTGTGTCGTCGTTTAAAATCAGTTGTTTTTTGTGATTTTATTTCAAGCTCTAACGCTAAATACCTTTTTTTTTCATTCTTTACTTTCCATAATGTTACTTTTCGTCTCTAAATATCAATTTTCCATTCTTGTCTTAAAGTTCTGCTTTGTCACAGGAAATCGTATATATATATATATTTAAATTTCTTCATATAAATATAATTATATTCTTCTAAAGGTTGCACAAGGTGTCCTCTGATTTCTTTCTTTCCTTCATTTCCTTTTTTGACGCAAAAATGAGGTCTTTCCTTGTTATCCCTTTACTTCCTTGAAGGTGAAGTTGACGTCTTTCTTTTAATTTCTCAGTTATTTTTCTGACGTGAAAGTGAGGTATTTTCTTTCATTTCTTTCCCTCATGTCCTTTGTTGAAACGAAGGTGAGTTCTCTCATTTCCGCGCTTCCTTTTTTGAGGTGAAGTTGACGTCTTTCTTTCAGTTCCTTTCCTCAGTTATTTTTCTGACGTGAAAGTGAGGTCTGTCCTTTCATTTCTTTCCCTCATGACCTTCGTTGACACGAAGGTGAGTTCTCTCATTTCCACATTTCCTTTTTTGAGGTGAAGTTGACGTCTTTCTTTCAGTTCCTTTCCTCTATTATTTTTCTGACGTGAAAGTGAGGTCTTTTCTTTCATTTCTTTCCCTCATGTCCTTTGTTGACACGAAGGTGAATTCTCTCATTTCCCCACTTCCTTTTTTGAGGTGAAGTTGACGTCTTTCTTTCATTTCCTTTCCTCAGTTATTTTTCTGACGTGAAAGTGTGGTATTTTCTTTCATTTCTTTCCCTCATGTCCTTTGTTGACACGAAGGTGAGTTCTCTCATTTCCCCACTTCCTTTTGTAAGGTGAAGTTGACATCTTTCTTTCACTTCTTTCCCTGACTTCTTTTTTTGACGTGATTGTGGCGTCTTTCGTTTATTTCTTGCCTCACTTCCTTTTTTGACGCGAAAGAAAGTCTTTCTTTCATTTTTTTTTCCTTCTTTGATGCGAACATGACGTCTTTGCTTCATGTCTTTCTTCCATTTCCTTTTTTGATGTGAATGTGATGTCTTTCATTTCTTTCCTCCACTACCTTTTTGACTCGAACGTGACGTCTTTCTTTCATTTCTTTCCACCCACTTACTTTTTTAACGCGAAAATGAGGTCTTCCTCTCAGCTTGACTCTCCAAATAAGTTATCTGAAAGAAATCTCATTATTTGTAATACTTTACCTGCAAGACAATGTTGGGATTATTTTCAGTTTTTCTTTTTTTTTTTAATAGGGGTAGATAGACGCCCCCCTCATCCAGCCCATACTCCTCCCCTGTTCTCTTGAACAGGAGTAGAAGCTCATCCTGTTTAAGAAGTGGTTCCCGTTTTTTTCCTTTTCACAGCCCCTAATAGTGATGCTGTCACAACATTTTTGTGATATGCGTGAATGGTGGCAATGTCTCATTATACTGAACATACCGAATTGGCAGTTTCCTGGTTGCTGTTCCCGATTGATCGTTTAGAGCTCGTACTCTTGCGTGGCGTCTTGAGAGGCTGCTCTGATCAACAGTTGAATAATATCGGGGTTCTTGCAGTCCCATGTGCAACCCCGAGGCCACACAGCCGCAATTCCCTTCCTGCACATGTTACGTTAGATGACTGACCGCTACTGCTACCCTAGGCTTTTCCTTTACCAATATATACACCATGACTATAAAGAAGCAATGATACACATCTATTCCAGTCCAAGAAAAAAAAAAACACCTAAACCCTTAACATTTCTCTCACCAACCTTCGTGGTATTCGTACCAAGTTCTGCAGGATAGAAATCCTTCCTCTTCGAAAGGCTCTGCACATCTTAGCTCTCTGCGAAACTAGCCTTAATTCTTCAATTCCCTTCTCTGTTTTTTCGATTCCTGGTTACCTTCCTCGCCTTAGAAAGGAAACTCACGTCTTCATGCATGGTCTGGGTGTTTATGTCCGCGAATATCTCGTTCTGGCTAGCGAACTTTCTCTTGAATCTCCAGACCATTCTTACATGTGTCCTCTACTCTCTCTACTTAAGTCAGCTATCTCTTCTTTCATTACCGTGCCCCTTCCTCTCAGAGCTCTTGTATGCTAGATAGTATTGCCGATAATATAGACAATGCTATCTCCCTACACACATTTGCAAAATAAACTCGTGCTTGGTGACTTTAATGGCCGCCTTACCAGCTGGTTTAAACAGTCTGTCACAGACTTCGCTGACATCTAGACTTCTCTATGCACATTCTCTTACGCAAGTGATTGACTTCCCTACGCGTTTCATCCGTAACCCTAACGGACACGCTCCTCTTCTCGATCTCTTTTTTACCTCTATCCCTGACTCTTGTTGTACTACGAAGCTCTGCCCTCTTGGCAACTCTGATCATGCGGTAGTGTCTAAAAACACCGCCTTCCGCTCCTCTACCATCCCTATCAAAAGAATATCCTTTGGTTATCAACGAACAGATTGGGATTCGTTTCTTTGATTTACTTCGTGACGTCTCATGGAGAGAAGTTTTTAATCATCCTGTTCAAAAATGCACATCTGCGGTCTCCTCCTGGGTGAAAACCGGCATCGATGCTTTCATTCCAGCAGGTAAATACCAAGCTAAACCGCGTTCGTCTCCTTGGTCCTCACTTGCATGCGCTACCCCTATCGCCCTCAGGAGTCAATTCTTCGGGCTGTATCACTGAAACACGTCTGATTCCAACAAAGTTCTCTTTCTCTATGCTCGTAACGTGCAAGTGTGTCCTCAAAGATGCGAAGTTACTGTTTGCTGATAGAATGAAACAACGTACAGCATCTGGCAACTTCGGTTCAAGAGATTATTGGCAGCTCTGCAAATGTTTGATGAACAAAGGCAAATCCTCAATCCCTCCGCTATTCAATCAACATCTACAGCAGATAAGGGGAATGCTTTGCTCGGAAATTCAACTCAACACATTTAGAGTACCCAGAACTGATTTCTCCCTAGGCTATTCTGAGTTGTATGCGCAAAACCCCATCACTGGTCTCGAAAATCATTTCAAAATTAGACTCCCATAAGGCAAGTGGAGGTGATCGGATATTAGCCGTCATCCTAAAGAAATGTGCCCCAAAGCTGGCCCCAAGTTCTCTCCAAATTCTACAACTATTGTTTAGCTGCTTTCTGCCTTCCAGCTTTTTGGAAGACCTCCTCTGTAGTCCTTGTTTATAAGATCTCTGAACCATCCAATTATCGCCCGTTTCGTCTCTTACCGCTTTTCAGGCAAAGTATTCAAGGCTTTAATCAATGTTGAAGTGTCCCTCACTTCCTTTTTTAATGCGAAGGTGACGCCTTTTTTTTTTCATTTTTTTTTCCTCACATCCTTTGTTGGCGCGAAGGTGTGGTCTTTCTTTCATTTCTTTCCCTAATTTTCGTTTTTCTTTTTCTGTAAGCTAAGGTCATTTCATTTCTTTGTTTAACGTTCCCCGCCTATTTCTTTTATTTCTTTAGTTATTAAAATATACAGTTATTATTATTATTATTATTTGACATTCTCCCATTCATTATTATTAATATTATTATTTCAAGAAAAGTTCGTTCTATCGTGGTTGATGAAGTGACACCCGAAGATGACAGGATATCTGCGTTCTCGTTGCAAGTAGATGAGAAAATAATCGATAAGAAAAACGAAACAAAATAAAAAATAAATTAATAAGCAACTCCGGAAAAAAAAAATGATGACTTCTCTTCATTGAAAGTAGCAACAGTTTTTTTTTTTGTATTTATTTTATTTTATCTTTTTTTTCTTCAAAAAGTAATTTTTCTTGAATACTTTTGTTCTGTCACTTATACATGTCGCTCAAAAATTACTAGAAAGAAACCTTCAACTTTAGTTCAGCGATGTTGTAGACTTATTTCCAATCTTTCAAAAATGGGGGTTTCAAAAAATAGGACCAGTTGCTGAATTGCTATGTCATATCTGTCTCAGACCCATCATAAGGAAGGGCGCCTTGTAAAATTTAACATTCACAGGGCGCATTGAAGAAATGAAGGAGAGAAAAGATCGTGCAATTTACCTGATGAGTTTATGGGGATGAATGAAACAGCAGGAACAAGGAGGGATGGTAAACATACAAACGTTGATTAGAGCGAAAACTGGCAGGAAATTATGGAGGCCCGTAATCGCCCACGTCCTGAAAATAAATGATGATGGTATTAAATGCCTTGAGACATTTAAATCTCTTGTTTTCATTTTGCCTGCAACATTGCTAGAGAACATTTAATCAAGTTTGCATTATTAAGCGAGAATAGGATTTGCACTCATTTTCACACCAACCGCTCAAGGAATCAAGCCGTAGAGCTGTCCTGAGATTATGTACAGCGGGAAATGGAGATCGGCGAATAACCCATTCTAAGTGATGATGCAAGAGATGAACAACCCTGCGTCTGGTTGCGCCTAATATGTGCGCACGTGCAAAAAAACCGTTGGACAGATATAAACAATCTATAAACAACATCTCTGTAAAGGATTTGGGCAGTCATTCACACATCGCAGACGAGTATGTATGGTCCACATAAGGCACAGGAGGCTTTAAGGTTCGCGCAAAATAAAAGACAAATGGGACAAATTATGGCAAGTTATATTTAAAGCTTTAAATATGTTTATCTTTTACTAGAAAGGCCTGTGAAAATGTTGTAGTTTTCTTATTATCATTTTAATTCTTAAGTTAATGAATAAATAAGCGGATGTCGAGTTCTATAACAAGAAAATATCTGTAGAATTTCTTCTATCGTATCGTTAAATATTTGAGCTTAAGATCTTTAAAAAAATATTGCAAAAACAATTATAAAGAATGCTGGTCGTTATTTTAAGAAGTAAGAGGGTACAAATGAAAAAAAATTGAAATTAACTTTTTTCCATGTCACTGAAAAAACCGTTAACCACTTCTATCTTCTCTTCTTTAATCCTTTCTTTCTTTCTTTATTTATTTATTTATTCATTTATTTAATTGATTTTCTCTGAAACCAAGTAGTGTCTTTTCCCCTTTCTTGCACGTGATTAAAATAGTCTATTATTTACGAGATATTGGCAGGAGACGTTGAACACTTCTTTCGGAATAGTCGTTATTTATGAGATATTGGCAGGAGACGTAAAACAGTTTTTTTATCTTTTTTCTTTCTTTGTTTTTTTTTTTTTTTTGTTTTTGTTTTGTTTTTGTTTTTTTTACCGAAACCAAGTGATGTCTTTTCACCCTTTTTCCACACGATCAAAACGGAATAGTCCTTTATCAGACAAGAAAGAGACAAGTACAAGTATTATATGATTTTCAATTGACAGAAGTGTTTCATTGTCATCTATTTAAATATGTATTTCTTTTAGATTGTAATCTGTATTTCTTAGAGACATTCTAAATATGATTTTGTTAATTTGTTTCTTATTTCATCATAACTTTGCTTCATCTTGCCTCGTAAACTCGTATCTTCTTTATTTTAATTTTCGAACTTCGTCTCTGTCTAACGATGTTTATTTGAATTATTTCTTCGTAAATTCATTTCCTTGATTCTGTTTTCGTTTCTGTGTCATTTTCTTTATTTCTTATTAATTTTGGTTCCTTTTTCCGTCTAAGTTTTGTCTGAATTTCTTTAATGAGGAGTTAATATTTCTCTATTATCATTTCTCTGTCATTATACTTTCTGATATTATTTATTTTTATTATTTCTTTATTATCATTCTTTTTTGTATTATTTTCTTATATTATTATTTCTTGCATTATTTATTATTATTTCTTATAGTATTTATTATTATTTCTTTATTATTATTTTTTATATTATTTCTTATTATTTTTCTCTATTATTATTCTTTCTTATATTATGTCTTATATTAGTTTTCTTATTTATTTAAATTATTCCTCTATTTTTTTTTTTCTTATATTATTTTTTTATATTTTTTATTTTCTCTATTATTATTGTTTGTTATATCATTTTCTTATATTATTATTTCTTATTATTTTTCTTATTATTTCGCTATTATTCTTTCTTATATTATGTCCTTATATTATTATTTCTTTTATTATTTCTTATATAATTTATTATTATTATTTCCCTGTTATTATTTATTTTCAAACTATTACCTTTGTCTTTGTTATTTCTATCACAACGTTTCGACCGGTGTACCCTTCCTCAGGAAATATCGTTTTGAACGGTCTATTTAAGCTCCTGGGTTAGAGTGTTCTCCTGCCAGGGTTTATGCCTGATATCGTCTAGGTTTTATTTTTATTTAACACACTTCAGTTATTGATCGCCCACTGAATGCAAGTATACAATGCCCTGAGATTGAACTCACAACCCCTATGTCACCAAATTCACAAACCAACGCTTTGTCCCACTAGGACAATTTACTGAAATAAATAAATACGCTTAAACCTAATCTTCACTGCTGATTAGGCTGCCCCTGCTGAATATGCTGCTATTGGCTGTCATGATTAGACACGTATTTATTTTTATGCTAGGCCTACTCAGGAGGTTATCATTGGCTGGTATTTCAGACGTCTAACTCTCTAGTATTCTTCGTTGTCCACTATTTTTGCTTCATTCCGCAGGGCTCGATGACCAACAATTTCTCTCCATACATGATCGGCCATGCTCGATTCTACTGACACATGTGTCTACGGCGTTTCAATGTTTTTTACTTTCGCCTGTGTACATTTGTTTCTTTTTTGGCAGCTTGTTTCTTTTTGTTTGTACGTTTGTTTCTTTTTGTTTGCATGGTTGTTTCTTTTTTTGTACGTTTGTTTTCTTTTTGTTTGTACGCTTGTTTCTTTTTTGTTTGTACGTTTGTTTCTTTTTGTTTCTATGGTTGTTTCTTTTTTATATTTTTGTTTCTTTTTTTTTTGCATGGTTTTTTCTTTTTGTATTTCTTTCTTTTTTATTGGGTTTTAATTTTCTTTTGAATTTGCGTGTCTTTTGTTTCTTTTTACTTACCGTAGATCGCGACGTATAAATCGAGTTTTCTAGCCTAAAACATTATTTCCAAAACTAGAGATCGACTTATATGGCGGGTATAAATTGCAAACTTTTATCAGCGAGTTGTGATGTAAACAATTGGGAAAGCAGTCCTAACAATTACTGTAGACGACTTACCGTACCTCCAGATGAGTGACAGAAATATATCCGACTAAAACTTGTGATTTGTGAACATATTTGGCATATTAACACAGAAGTGAATATAAAATAATAAAATCTCTATCTATTAAAAGGCAGGATGTGTGTGTGTGTGTGTGTGTGTGTGTGTATGTGTGTGTGTGTGTGTATGTGTATGTGTGTGTGTGTGTGTAATAAATGCACGGCCGCAATTTTCGACGGATTTCCACCAAAATTTACATGCACATGCTCCAAGTTAGCGGGAAGGCCAAGACCGACTTTGCATTTCCCAACTCCCATCGATAGTGGAAATAATCGTTTTTTCATGCTTCTACGGCAGTTTTCATGTAGTTTGCGGCCATTTTGTACGGGTCAGAGTGCCTATATCTGGCTGCCACGAATAGGCATGAAGATTATATTGACCAGCGTAAGAACCAACAGCTGACTGACACGAATATCAACTAGAATGCTAGCATGCAAAAAAAAATCGATAGCTGCATTCGTCGCAAGTGGGAAAAATTTAAATCTGCATGGCACTTTACTCCAATTGGCTCATTCACTTGCTTAAACTCAACGTTGATTCTGATTCCGCAGAACTGGGTTGGGTGGGAAAAAGTATTTGTTGTTAACATTCTTTTTTTCATTCGGTTTTTCCAGTTACGAGTCCTTTTTTTAAAGCTGATCGTTTTGTGTTCATTTTGTTTAGTTCTTTTTTTTGTAACAGATTTAATGTTTTGTATAGAGCTTAGAAAAAATTCGCAGTGTGAGATAGGCAAGAAGTAAGGCATGTAGCAACATCAGCACGGCAAAGGGCACTTCTTTAAAAAAGGCAAGGAAGGGCAAAAATATTTTAAGTCAAGTGATAGCGATTGCTGTATGAGTTGTACGATTTTTGATCAACGCCGGGCCATGATGCATAAATTCATTATTTTATTAACGTTACAGTACCCATGATGCTAATGCCGACAAAAGCATGAGACTCAATGGTTACATTTTAAATTCATTTGGTTCTTGTATTTAAAACGTTGCCTGATTTGAGTAACATATCATTCTCACTGGTTAATTACTTAATCGTTGACAAATGGCGGATGAGTGATGGTGTTTTTACAATGGTTTTAACCGACTTTTACTGCTAAAAAATGCCTGATGATGTGTCTCCATTGTAATATTGTGTTTCCACCGACCAAATTTCAACGCTCCAGCGCGAGTTACTGGTCCTCTTACGGACGGCTGTCCTTAGCGATTTGTTACGTCCCCGTTCGCGGCTGTCGGACGCGCGTGTTAAGCCGTGGTACGTCTGATCGTCTGGACGACTCTCCGGTGCGAGTTGCTGGTCCTCGTGCGGATGTCCTTAGCGAGTGTGTGGCCGTCGTTACGTCCGTCGTCGCGGCTGTCGGACGCGTGTGTTACGTTTAGCCGTGGTACGCGAGCCGAGCGAAAATTTTCGACATGTTTCCGTCTGAAAATCTCGTCGGACGACTCTCCGGTGCGAGTTGCAAATGGTCGTTACGTCCGACGCGCGTGTTACGTTTAGCCGTGGTACGCGAGCCGAGCTCTGAAAGTTTTTCCGTCTGACAATGTCTGACGACTCTCCGGTGCGAGTTGCTGGTCCTCGTACGGCGGCTGTCCTTAGCGAGTGTGTGGCCGTCGTTACGTCCGTCATCGCGGCTGTCGGACGCGTGTACGCAAAAGTACATGTTTCCGTCTGACAAATCTCGGACGACTCTGGTGCGACTATTCCGTCGTCGCGGCTGTCGGAAAATGGTACCTGATCTGAAAGTTCGATGTTTCCGTCTGAGTCTCGTCTGGTACTCTCCGGTGCGATTTTATGTCGGAGTTAATCCGTTCGGGCTGTCGGACGCGCGTTGGTGGTAAACGAGCGAAAATCTGAAAGTTCGACACGTTTCCGTCTGACAAATCTCGTCTGGACGATCTCCGGTGCCATTGCTGGTCCTCGACGAATGCGTCACCGTCTCCAGCTGTCGGACGCGCGTGTTCGGACGTTTAGCCGTGGTACGCGAGCCGAGCGAAAATCAGAAAGTTCGGTCCTCTTCGTCTGGACGACTCTCCGGTGCTTGTCCTCGTACGGGCGGCTGTCCTTAGCGAGTGGCCGTCGTTACGTCCGTCGTCGCGGCTGTCGGACGCGCGTGTTACCGTTTAGCCGTGGTACGCGAGCCGAGCGAAAATCTGAAAGTTCGACATGCCGTCTGACAACGACTCTCTGCGAGTTGCTGGTCCTCGTAAGCGAGTTCCGACGTCCGTCGTCGCGGCTGTCGGACGCGCGTGTTTTTAGCCGTGGTACGCGAGCCGAGCGAAAATCTGAAAGTTCGACATGTTTCCGTCTGACAAATCTCGTCTGGACGACTCTCCGACGGTCCTCGTACGGGCGGCTGTCCTTAGCGAGTGTGGCCGTCGTTACGTCCGTCGTCGCGGCTGTCGGACGCGTGTGTTACGTTTAGCCGTGGTACGCGAGCCGAGCGAAAATCTGAAAGTTCGACATGTTTCCGTCTGGTCCGTCTGGACGACTCTCCGGTGCGAGTTGCTGGTCCTCGTACGGGCGGCTGTCCTTAGCGAGTGTGTGGCCGTCGTTACGTCCGTCGTCGCGGCTGTCGGACGCGTGTGTTACGTTTAGCCGTGGTACGCGAGCCGAGCGAAAATCTGAAAGTTCGACATGTTTCCGTCTGACAAATCTCGTCTGGACGACTCTCCGGTGCGAGTTGCTGGTCCTCGTACGGGCGGCTGTCCTTAGCGAGTGTGTGGCCGTCGTTACGTCCGTCGTCGCGGCTGTCGGACGCGCGTGTTACTTTAGCCGTGGTACGCGAGCCGAGCGAAAATCAGAAAGTTCGACATGTTTCGTCGGAGTGTGGCCCGTCTGACAAATCTCGTCTGGACGACTCTCCGGTGCGAGTTGCTGGTCCTCGTACGGGCGGCTGTCGGACGGCCGTCGTTACGTCCGTCGTCGCGGCTGTCGGACGCGTGTTACGTTTAGCCGTGGTACGCGAGCCGAGCGAAAATCTGAAAGTTCGACATGTTTCCGTCTGACAAATCTCGACAGTTGCTGGTCCTCGTACGGGCGGCTTTCCACGTTTATGGTACGCGAGCCGAGCGAAAATCTGAAAGTTCGACATGTTTCCGTCTGACAAATCTCGTCTGGACGACTCTCCGGTGCGAGTTGCTGGTCCTCGTAGGGCAGCTGTCAGAGTGTGTGGCCGTCGTTACGTCCGTCGTCGCGGCTGTCGGACGCGCGTGTTACGTTTAGCCGTGGTACGCGAGCCGAGCGAAAATCTGAAAGTTCGACATGTTTCCGTCGACAAATCTCGTCTGGACGACTCTCCGGTGCGAGTTGCTGGTCCTCGTACCTGTCCTGACCGTCGTTACGTCCGTCGTCGCGGCTGTCGGACGCGCGTGTTTACGTTTAGCCGTGGTACGCGAGCCGAGCGAAAATCAGAAAGTTCGACATGTTTCCGTTGACAAATCTCGTCTGGACGACTTCCGGTGCGAGTTGCTGGTCCTCGTACGGGCGGCTGTCCTTAGACTCGTTACGTCCGTCGTCGCGGCTGTCGGACGCGCGTGTTACGTTTAAAGCAAAGTTCGACGTTTCCGTCTGACAAATTCAACGACTCTCCGGTGCGAGTTGCTGGTCCTCGTACGGGCGGCTGTCCTTAATTTTCGTTACGTCCGTCGTCGCGGCTGTCGGACGCGCGTGTTACGTTTAGCCGTGGTACGCGAGCCGAGCGAAAATCTGAAAGTTCGACATGTTTCCGTCTGACAATCTCGTCTGGACGACTCTCCGGTGCGAGTTGCTGGTCCTCGTACGGGCGGCTGTCGATAGCGAGTTTTCGTTACGTCCGTCGTCGCGGCTGTCGGACGCGTGTGTTATGGTACGCGAGCCGAGCGAAAATTGAAAGTTCGACATGTTTCCGTCTGAAAATCTTTTCTGACGACTCTCCGGTGCGAGTTGCTGGTCCTCGTACGGGCGGCTGTCCTTAGCGAGTGTGTGGCCGTCGTTACGTCCGTCGTCGCGGCTGTCGGACGCGTGTGTTACGTTTATACGCGAGCCGAGCGAAAATCTGAAAGTTCGACATGTTTCCGTCTGACAAATCTCGTCTGGACGAAATCTCGTACGGGCGGCTGTCCTGGCGAGTGTGTGGCCGTCGTTACGTCCGTCGTCGCGGTGTCGGACGCGTGTGTTTAGCTGGTACGCGAGCCGGCGAAATCTGCGACATGTTTCCGTCTGCAAACATCTCCGGTGCGAGTTGCTGGTCCTCGTCCTTAGCGAGTGTGTGGCCGTCGTTACGTCCGTCGTCGCGGCTGTCGGACGCGCGTGTTACGTTTAGCCGTGGTACGCGAGCCGAGCGAAAATCTGAAAGTTCGACATGTTTCCGTCTGACAAATCTCGTCTGGACGACTCTCCGGTGCGAGTTGCTGGTCCTCGTACGGGCGGCTGTCCTTAGCGAGTGTGGTGGCCGTCGTTACGTCCGTCGTCGGGATGTCGGACGCGTGTGTTAATGGTACGCGAGCCGAAAAATCTGAAAGTTCGACATGTTTCCGTCTGACAAATCTCGTCTGGACGACTCTCCGGTGCGAGTTGCTGGTCCTCGTACGGGCGGCTGTCCTTAGCGAGTGTGTGGCCGTCGTTACGTCCGTCGTCGCGGCTGTCGGACGCGCGTGTTACGTTTAGCCGTGGTACGCGAGCCGAGCGAAAATCTGAAAGTTCGACATATTTCCATATGACAAATCTCGTCTGCACGACTCTCCGGCGCGAGTTACACTGCAGACACTGCAGAAACATGATGTTTTATGACGGTCCGATGACGCTTGCTTGGTGGATTGACCTATTTGACAGATATTGGCCGAACTCAGAAATTTGAGCCAAAAATCTTCAGGTCGACTTGTACTCCAGGTCGACTAGTACAACATGTCAACTTGTACAGCGCAGTTTACGGTAATTTTTCTGCTACTTTTTCGATAAGTTTTGCTTTTATAATTTTTCCCTGGTTTTTATAGAGATTTTGTTAAATCTTGTAAGCATTTGGCAACTTGTGCTTGATAGAGGAAATCAGCCAGTAAACTATATAATGAGCTCTTGCAAACAGATGGCAGAACAACGTCTGGGATGATGGTGAATAGACAAAACTTAAGAGCTACAAAGAACAGGAACTTGTGGAGTGTCATGATCACTCACGTCTTGATCGTACACGTCTTATTAAATTTATCTTAATCCGTCAATAGTCCTGGGTATGATGATAATCTGCATCCGGCAACAAGGCATATTTGTTGGTGATTTTCCTATAAAATGTATTGTTGGTAATTTATATATATATATATATATATATATATATATATATATATATATATAAATGTGTATTGTTGATATATTTTTATATAAAAATAAATTTTTTATATTTTCATAGTGTTTTTTTAGAAGGTTCACTATTTGCCCAAAGCAGGAACATAAGAGATGCTATCAACCCTGATCAGGGAGGACCTGGGAACAATAGCAATGAAGAGGAGGTTATATGCTCCTGAAACATCCAATCTCTTGATCAGATGCCTTGCTTCCGGGTGTAGTTTATCGTCATACCCAGGAATTAATACATTTTTTATGAAAAATTTACTAACAATAAATTTTTGTAGTGAAATTATTATCAATACAGTTTTATAAAAAAGCAACTATTTCCAACAAACCATTTTTTTAGTAAACTTACCAGCAAAACATTTTTATAATAAAATTACCAACGATACATTTTTCAAGTAAAATGACCAGCAATAACTTTTATAGCAAAATGACCTAAAATACATTTTATAGTAAAATTTTCAACTATATATTTTAGGACCGGCTATATATTTTAAAGGAAAATGATAAACAATTAGTCAGTTATGTGCCATGCGTGATACACGCTTAGGCGATCATGTATCTTTTGATACATGACTGATGCGGCAGAATTTTTCAAGCAGTAGGTTGTCATTTGTTTCTGCGGCAGACAAGTTGCCATCTAAAGCAATAGAACCCGATCTGTATTGCAATTTACTCATAAATGGATGGGGAGGAGAAGAGGATTAATACCTTACCCAAGGGTATTATCTCATAAGTGAATGTAATGGATTTGACTGGAATTCGAGCTCGGCTCTCCGATTCCTCAATACGATCTGCCCGGTCTGTCCTGCTATTCATCCATTGCTGGGTGGAAGAAGAAGAGGATTCATACCTTTCCCAAGGGTATTAGCACGTAAGTGAATGTAATGGATTCGACTGGAATTCGAGCTCGGCTCTCCGATTCCTCAATCCGAGCTGCCCGGTCTGTCCTGCTATTCATCCATCGCTGGGTGGGAGAAGAAGAAGGATTCATACCTTTCCCAAGGGTATTAGCACGTAAGTGAATGTAATGGATTCGACTGGAATTCGAACTCGTCTCTTCGATTCCTCAATCCGAGCTGGCCGGTCTGTCCTGCTATTCATCCATTGCTGGGTGGGAGAAGAAGAAAAGGATTCATACCTTTCCCAAGGGTATTAGCACGTAAGTGAATGTAATGGATTCGACTGGAATTTGAACTCGTCTCTTCGATTCCTCAATCCGAGCTGCCCGGTCTGTCCTGCTATTTATCCATTGCTGGGTGGGAGAAGAAGAAGAGGATTCATACCTTTCCCAAGGGTATTAGCACGTAAGTGAATGTAATGGATTCGACTGGAATTCGAACTCGGCTCTCCGATTCCTCAATCCGAGCTGCCCGGTCTGTCCTGCTATTCATCCATTGCTGGGTGGGAGAAGAATAAGAGGATTCATACCTTTCCCAAGGGTATTAGCACGTAAGTAAATGTAATGGATTCGACTGGAATTCGAACTCGGCTCTCCGATTCCTCAATCCGAGCTGCCCGGTCTGTCCTGCTATTCATCCATTGCTGGGTGGGAGAAGAAGAAGAGGATTCATACCTTTCCCAAGGGTATTAGCACGTCAGTGAATGTAATGGATTCGACTGAATTCGAACTCGGCTCTCCGATTCCTCAATCCGAGCTGCCCGGTCTGTCCTGCTATTCATCCATTGCTGGGTGGAAGAAGAAGAAGAGGATTCATACCTTTCCCAAGGGTATTAGCACGTAAGTAAATGTAATGGATTCGACTGGAATTCGAACTCGGCTCTCCGATTCCTCAATCCGAGCTGCCCGGTCTGTCCTGCTATTCATCCATTGCTGGGTGGGAGAAGAAGAAGAGGATTCATACCTTTCCCAAGGGTATTAGCACGTCAGTGAATGTAATGGATTCGACTGGAATTCGAACTCGGCTCTCCGATTCCTCAATCCGAGCTGCCCGGTCTGTCCTGCTATTCATCCATTGCTGGGTGGAAGAAGAAGAAGAGGATTCATACCTTTCCCTAGGGTATTAGCACGTAAGTGAATGTAATGGATTCGACTGGAATTCGAACACGGCTCTCCGATTCCTCAATCGAGCCGTTATCCCTTACTCCACCGAGCCTCTTGTCGGCATTAAAGAATACAAAACAATACATAAAGATATATTTTATTGTAAAATTACTACCAATATATTTTTTAAATTACCAACAATACTATTTATCATATACAAATTATATATCTAAAAATACTCGTTTCCCTTAAATTATAAAATTATGCAGAAAATATATATAGATGAAGACATAAAATTGCGTTCACAATATTTACATTTCGATATTAAAGTAGCCATCCGTCCTGGGTAAGACGATAAACTACATCCGCGTCCTGGGTAAGACGATAAACTACATCCGCGTCCTGGGTAAGATATTAAACTACATCTGCGTCCTGGATAAGAGGATAAACTACATCAGCGTCTTCGGTAAGACGGTACAGTACATCCGACAGCAAGGTCTCTGATCAGGAGTCTCTGAGGAGCGTGGAACCTCTTCTTAATTGCTGGTGTTCCTAGTTCCAGCCTGACTTGGTTAAGTACCCAACTATGGGAAAATAGTTAACCCCAAACTGGGGTCAAAACACTATGAATATTTAAAAATAGGTTTTAATACCAGCAATAGATTTTTTAAGTAAATTAATATTACCAGCAATACATTTTTGGAAAAAAAAATATTATCAGCAATACATTTTAGGAAAAAAAAAAATTATCAGCAATACATTTAAAAAAAATATTACCAGCAATAAAAATCTTGTCGACATTAAATAAGCTATTGAAGTTGATATGTTGCAAATAAAATAAAAAAATAAAATAAAATAAAAATAAACAAAACAACAACAAAGCAAAAAGAACAAACGAAAATAAAGTACCCATAGAGGTTGATATGCCGCTACACAAAACCAACGAACCAACCAATAAATTCGCCCAAGCCTCAGAAACAGACGTTGCAGAACTTAAGAAGAAAGAAATTGAATTCAAAGGTAATTTGGTACATAATAAATTGCCTAAGAAGATCTGGAATTAGGGTAACCCATATCTTTAAAGTAGGCGATCGAGCAGAGTTGAAAAAATCGATTTTCGCCTACCAATGTTAGAAAGATTGATCAGGAAATATAACGATGAAAAACGACTATTCTATTGTGTTAGACACGGACATGCGCACTTTATGTAGGTACTGTGTGCGTCAGTGGCGTGTCATGTGCAAAATTATTGTTCATGTGTTCTACATTTGATTGCTTTTATTTGCTTTATTTTGTTTTATGGCATATCAACCCCAATCGGTTATTTAAAGGCGACAACATTTTTATTGCTGGGAATATTATTTTTAAAAATATATTGCTGGTTTTATTTTTTTTTCTAAATTTGTATTGCTCGTAATATTTTTTTTAAAAATGTATTACAATTTTTTTTTTCAAAAATTCATTGCTGGTAATTTTTTTTTGTATTGCTGGTATTAAAACCTATTTTTACATTTTCATAGTGTTCTGCCCCCAGTTTGGGAATTAACTATTTGCCTATAGCTGGTACACTAAGAAGTGCTACCACCCAGGGCCAGGATCGACCAGCAATTAAGAGGTCGTTCAACGCTCCTGAAAACCTAACGATCAGACGCCTTGCTGTTGAATATACTTTATCGTCTTACCCAGGACGCAGACGTAGTTTATAGGCTTACCCTGGACGCGGATGGAGTTTATAGTGTCGCGAGGAGTTTTGTTGGTCTCTCGCTCAAATGCGCCCCACACACAATAATCAAGAGTATTGCAGTCTGGGGTGTTAGGTGGCGAGATGGAAGTAGTGATGTGGTCGCAGAAATTGTCTAATGTTTGTGTGGCATTGGGCAGATTCCTGTTGCCAGACATAGGCTCATCCAACAGCCACCCTCTTGACCCAGTGCAGCACTGCCTCTTCAACGTACTCGTTGTAGGCCTCCGCGTTGAGTCTGAGGCCATCACTAAAAAATTCAGGAGTTCTTTTCTTATCAGAACGATCAGAGCGAGTTTATCGAACTGCTGTTTCTTCGCAGTCACCATTAGACTCATCCAACTCTTTCCAAATCCTCTGCATTGTCCTCAGATTGACATCCAAACACTCTGAAATGTTCGCAATGGGGCTCCTGGTTTGAAACCCAAGTAGTACAGAATGACGTTTCCAAATTTCTGACAGAGTGATTTGCGTCATGGTGTTCTTTTTTTTTTTTTTTTTTTAACAGACGGTGCCCAACTGACCCTACTATACTGTGGACTCGACAAAATCAAAACCAAACAAAAAACACCCTGTAATATATCCATTTTCATTTACTTTCTTTTTCGGTTTATTTTTACCATATTCTTTATTAAGTCTCTTAAATTTTTATGGCAAGAAAGTTGAAATGTTTTAAAGAACCTGGTCAGAAAATGACAGCGAATAATCTTATGTCCAGGTTCTTGAAATATTATTGGCAGACACTGTGGGATATTTAATAACAAATGTGTGAAGACTAAATGAATATGCTACATTATATACCCAAATAGGCTTAAAAAGAAATCTAAAAGATTATTTTTTATCGTCCCTAATCCATCATGAATCATATTAATCCATTGAAACGCTAAGAGACAAAATGTGTCGAAAGAAAATATTTTTCCACATTGCCATTAATTTTCTTAATAATGTTCTGGTATAAAAAAATTTCTATACCATTGTAAGTCCGTTTAAAGAAATTTGTGGAATGGATTGAGAACAAGATGATGATAATAATATTGGTAATAAGTTTCATGATATTTATTTTGACTAAATTGGAACTAGAAGAAAAAGATTTTAAAATCGGAATGTTTGTGCACGCCTGCGTCCTCTTTCAACGGAACGAGAGATAAAGAATGGAGTGGGACTGAATCTTCCAAGGAATATTGTTATTGGTTAGAGGGCTCCCTGTGGAAACTATATTCTCTGAGTAAACCAAATCTCTGCTCAAACCTTTAATCTGTCATTCTATTTTGAATATATATATATATATATATATATATATATATATATATATATATATATATATATATATATATATACGAATGTATATATGTATACATATATATACACACATACATATATATATATATATATATATGTTGATATAAATATATAAAAATTTATATATGTGTGTGTATGTCTTTGCGTTTACAAATATGGGGAGAAAAGTTATTCACATTTTATTTAATGTTTAGAAAAGATAACATACCTATAACTTCATACACATATATAAAACGCCCACGATCATTAAAAAAAAAAAAAAAACAATCGGCTTTGATAATGAAAGAGCTCCGTTATGCAAAATCTATATCCAGAATTCTGTCCAGAATATATATATATATATATATATATATATATATATATATATATATATATATATATATATATATACCCGGTGTAATAGCAAAAAAGTGTCCAAGTCCTGTAACAGCTGAATTCTCCAATTCTTAGATTGAGCTTTGAAACGTCGTAACTTAGAAATGATTAAAGATATCTTACTGGAATAGTCCGATTTTTTTTAGAATACTATTGTATTCTACCTTCAACAATAACAATTTAGCTCTTGAACTGATGATCCCTCTTCCTGCTGTGATCCAGTTTTCCTCCGTACTGTTCGCTCTCTTTTCAAATGTATTCACCGTTCTCTTGACTGTTCTTGAATGGACTTTAACATGGTAGCTGCCCATTGTTACGTCAAACAGGTTGTGGTTTTGTTTCTTTGCCCATGGTTCATTGTTGTGGAACAGCAGGGATTTGCGGCAATTTGCGGATTTTTTTTTTTTTCAAAAATTTAAAAATAAATATAAATAATAATAATCTTTACCTATCATAATTTTACACAAACCCTACCACACGCATACATATACATGCGAGGAAATATTTTCCATCTGGAAAATACATATGACATGTACACATCAACGAGACATTTCCGTCACACTTCCAATGTTTAGATTTCAACATTTCAACATACAAATGCGTATGTATAGATATAACACCACCCGCATACATACATGTGTCATAGCCGAAACTGCCCACATATGTTTATATATGTATGAGTCCCGACGGACGACCAAGTGTGTATATGTGTCTGCATACATCGATGTTTGCGTTAGTACGATGAATGACAAAACGACGAAATTTCCCCACCACTTCCACAATAACACCAATACACGCAATCTACATAAACCCAAATTTTTAAAACATTAATCAGTTTGTCTGACGATCGCCAAAGCGTGAAACCCAGGGTCACAAACTCACATCTATCCAACCAAATATGTTAGCTCTATCTCTGATATTGAGCACTTTCTAATAAGTACCGCGCATATAATATATAAATAATTATACATATATATATTTGTTTATATTTATATACACTTTTCACATATATATATATATATATCGCATAGGTAGTGCCGGTGTTAATAAAATGGTGCTCGATGTAATATAACACAGCTATTAAGTATATATTAATGAATATAAATATTATCCCTCACAGATAACACGATTAGGAATTTCATTTACAAAGCCATCTTCGGGTGCAGGGTAGAGACTGAATGTTAAATATTTTAAATTTTATTTAAAATACCTGACTAACGCGATTCAAGCGCCGTCCGTTTATTATACGTGGATTACGGATTTTTTACTTTCAGAATTTGTGCTGCATTGAAAATAGACGGGATTTTTATTACTATTATTATTATTATTATTATTATTATTATTATTATTATTATTATATAAACGGGGATATAAATATTTATCCCCGTTTATTATATATCATAAATAAATATTTATCTTATGTTTAAACGAAACGGGGATTAATGGTATGTATTAAAATGTGTGTGTTTGTGTGCTTGCGTGACATGGAAGGTATTTCGTGAGATTTAACGCATATTTAAGCAAATAATATGAAATAAATAAACATAGGTTTGTAATGTCGATGAAATAATGGATTTGAAAGTATGTGCGATGGTGTTAACAACAATTTTTTTTATTTTAATGTCAAACAATAATACAAAAATACATTAAAAAAATTAACATGGGAAAAAATATTAGCCCTCTTGTATCAATAATCAATTGTTTAACCTTTATGCTTGATTATTTTCTTTAATCAATTTTAATAGTTACTTACAAGCGCGGTACACACACTGATAGTGATTTTTCTCCATTCTTTCTTGGTAATAGCTTCTAGTTCCTCCAGTTTTGAAGGACTTTTTTTCTTTCTTTTTTTTTTTCTTTAAATATACCCATAACTTTTCAATGGGTAGGGAATTTGTGCTGAGTACGCCAATATCCTAAATTTTCTGTCATCTAAGTATTTTGTAACATTTCATGCCCTGTATTTCTGGTCATTCTCATGTTGAAACATCTACTAACGCCACAAAGACAGCTTTTGTGCACTTTGTTTTATATTACAGTGTAACCCGGATATAAGAGAGTTGTCGGGACCGGAGAAGAAGTCTCTTATATTCGGGTTTTTCTTATATCCGGTTTGGTCTATTTTATATACATTAACACAGGCTTAAATTTGGCACCAGAGAAAATCTCTCTTATATCCGGGTTTCTCTTATATGTGGGTTTGGTCTATTTTATATACATTAACACAGGCTTTAATTTGGGACCAGAGAAAATCTCTCTTATATCCGGGTTTCTCTTATATGTGGGTTTGGTCTATTTTATATACATTAACACAGGCTTTAATTTGGGACCAGAGAAAATCTCTCTTATATCCGGGTTTCTCTTATATGTGGGTTTGGGCTATTTTATATACATTAACACAGGCTTTAATTTGGGACCAGAGAAAATCTCTCTTATATCCGGGTTTCTCTTATATCCGGGTCTCTTATATCCGGGTTACACTGTATTTTTAAGAGTAACCAAATACTGCTCTTTATCCATGATACCCTGTAAACTCACTAGTTCTCCTGGTCCAGAAGCAGCAAAACGTCCCCAGAGCAGAATGCTTCCACCACCGTCCTTAATTGTAGAGAAGGTATTTTGATGTTTGTGAGTTTCATTCACTATCCTTCTTACATAACGGGAGGTCATTTAATCAAATAATTCTAATCTGGTTTAAGCTGACCTTAAAACAGAACTCCAATATTTACTCCCATGTTCTAGATGCTTTCTAGCATATGCTAATCTGAATTTTAGGTCTTTAGCCTTAAGCAAGGGAGTTTTCCTTGTACGACAAGCTCGAAGTCCTGCTCGATAAAAAACATCATCGTCAATACATTCAAACCTGATGTTTTTGCATCATTGACAATGTCCTTTGTCGTTAAGAGAGGATTCTCCAAGACATCTCTAACAATTTTCCTTTCCAGTTTCTCAGAAATGATCTATTTTCTGACAATCCTGAATTTATTCTCAACACAATCTCTTTGTACTTCTTGATACTGATACTGATTTTCAATCGAGGAACATTGAAATGTTTGGAAATTGTTGTATATCCATCACCTTTTTTGTACGCATCATCTATCTACATTCAGAGCATCTTGTTAAGTTCAGACATCTTTGCCATGGTTGTAGAACGAATGAATTATCATGGTACGTGAAACTCATATATTGTTTTCTTCATTACCTTTTAGAATGTTATACAATCACATCAATGCTATTTCATTTTCAAAGGCTGTTTATATTGAATGTTAAATTAAGAAAATCATCATTACAATTGCTATAGAGTAATGTTCATTTTATATATATATATATATATATATATATATATATATATATATATATAAAACTTCTAAAAATGTCACGAATTTTCAAAACTAAATACGGAATCAACTATTTATGGTAAACGCAGTAAATATTTTCAGATATGCGTATTTCCATAGAAAATATGCAAATAATCACTGAAGGTGAATAATTCTAACCACAACTCTGTTTTGTGTGTGTAAGTGTGTGTGCGTGTGTGTGTGTGTGTGTGTGTGTGTCAGTTATGAATCTGTCTGTATGCTTTTATAATGATTAGAGAAATATCCACATATTTACACACAAACACGGTATATTTGTGTGAATACATTAATAGGAACGTGAATATTATATATATATATATATATATATATATATATATATATAATGTGTGTGTGTGTGTGTGTGTGTTTGTGTGTGTGTCTATGTATATGTGTGTGTTTTATTTTTATTTATATATAAATATTTCTCACTTGCGAATATCCTGCAAAATGGATATGCGCGGCAGACACACACGTTTGCATACACACAGGCATACATAAAAATATATATATGTATGTATGTATGTATGACTATTTTAAATATCCATCTAGAAATAGATATGTATATATATATATACATATATATATATATATATATATATATATATATATATATATATATATATATATATATATATATATATATATATATATATATATGTATACACACACATATATATATATATATGTATATATATATATATGTGTGTGTGTGTGTGTGTGTGTGTGTGTGTGCATTTTTTTGCAACTCTGCAGAAAATATAATCAAAGATATCCTCTAATGCAAATGAATTATATCGATATCCGATCAGTTCCGACAATTGATTACGTTTATCTTGAGAGCGTTCCTCGATAAACATTCAATATTATTTTTCCCGCGTATAACGGCAGATAAGCGCTCTTCTAAGAAATTAGAGAAACGAGAAATATATGATGGACGGATGCATATTGCAAATGAAGATTAATTTATTTAGAAGAATTTGACAGATAAGGATGCACTTTCAAAACATGTTAAGGATAAATGCAAAATGAAATATAAGACGTAGACAAGGACAAGCCTCGAAATATAGAAGAATGCAAATGAATGAGAAAAACAAAACGAAAGAGTCCCCAAGTGTCATGAGATGAAGTAATTTTGTAAGAAGCAAATGAAGGAAATTATATCCTTGAAAATATAAGGTGGGTTATGGCAGACGCAGAAAATATACTTTAGTAAACGTTAAACAAAGTATTAAAGGAAAGAGAGAATAAAGGACTAACCAACAATAATAAGACAAAATGTATGTTCTTTAGCAAGAAAAGCTGTCTAAGACGTGCAATACGAACGTAGAGATATCAGACTGAAACAAGGGCACCTCAAGGCGGTTTAATGGTTAGCAAGTTTGTTTCGCTAGAACAATTACGACTGAGTCGTGAGTTCGATCTTGACTGGGTGCCCCATGCTTTCGGCCTTGTGCCATATACAAGCTACGTTAGGAAAATCAAAAATACTTATGTGTACCTACTTTTGGTATGAAATGACAATTGGAAAAAAATCTTACATTTTGCCGACGCATTTCGTCTTCCGACTTTTTCAAGGCAAAAATGAAATCGAAATATTTTTGTTGTTATAGTTACATTAAAATTCAAAATTAACAAGATAGACGCTTGTGTCTAAGCCTTTTTTCTGGTTAATGTAAATTACCTTTATAGTAAGGGATTATTATTATTTTTTTTTAAATCATGTCTATCTTTTTAATTTTGAATTTTAATGTAACTATAACAACAAAAACATTTCGATTTCATTTTTGCCTTGAAAAAGTCGGAAGACGAAACGCGTCGGCAAAATGTAAGATTTTTTTTCAATTGTCATTTCATACCAATCTGTCTTGTCCACAGAATTCATCTGGGAATTTAAGTATACCTACTTTGGCAATTCCTTGTATAATACAATGGAAACCCGACTCTCGAACTAAATTCCTTTCAAGAAGTCGTTCGAAAACCTGAAGAATTTTCCTTATTGGAATTAATCTGCTTCTTTGATCACGTCTTTGTTCTTCATTATCGTGGATATCGTTGATTTCGCCATAGAAGAATTACCACATTCCACTTTCACTTTTCGCTATTATTTGCTTCTTCATGTCAATTGTGGCTCTCACACTTGATGCGGGTACCCCCCGCCCACTTTGGTTGTGTTGTGTATAGAGATTTTATATTAAATATCTATGGGTTCCTGGAGCAATCATCTCGCAATCAATATTGGGGGACACATGTGAGTCCAGGTAAATATAATTAAAATAAAAAGAATTAAAATAAACGTTCAAGTATTCATCAGGTATGTTATGCGCTGTTTTCCGCTGTCCCTCTTTCTCTCAATCTGTCTTGTGAGTATCAGATTTTCCAAGCCCTCCTTCCTCATTACGTACCCCAGAAATTTCGACTACCTCTTGCTCATGCTAAGTATCTTTTTTTTATGTATCGTGTCCCTCCAGGACGTAGGCGATCATGACCCTCCGCATCTTCCTCCCCGTTGTAGCTCTTAATAAGTTTTGTCTTTTTGTTATTTCTCCCATACCCTGTTCTACAATCCATTTACCGAAGCTCATTATGTTACGCGCTGCTTTTCTCTGTATCTCTTTCCATCAATCTGTCCCGTGAGTATCCGATTTTCCAAGTCTTCTTTCCTCATTACGTGGCCCCAAAATTTCAACTGTTTCTTCCTGATGTTAAGTATAAGTTTCTTTTTTGTTTATATTCTCTCCAAAATATCGTCTTTGCTCACATGTTCGCCCCATGGAGACTGTCCCGCATTCGATGACATACAGGAGGACAGATATCACGTAATAGTTCGCTAGCCAATCCTTATTACAGACAAGAAAGAACCTACTCGAGTCGAGACGACTACACAACGACTTCATATCCCGTCATCTCTTAACGGATATTTAACAGTAGAAAAAATTAGGATTTTCCTTTTATATATTTTTGAGTCACGTGTCCTTTTCTCGAATTTTTTTTCCGACTTAGAACGGGAAAGACTTCGAAAGGGTATGAGAGTTCAGAATGTCTGAAGAAATATGCAAAATGTGAATACCGTTTTAGAAACAAACGTTATTTGCGTTTTAATACAACCGTCCAGTGGGCTTATTAAATGGAAAGGCAAATTTGCGTAACGGGTGAATTTAGTTTCGTTGGACCTATTAAGAACGAAAAGTAAATAGGACTTTGGTGATACAAAAAAAAAAAAAACGCTAAATAAAATCGGTGATTAAATAAATGGATTTGATTAAGTAATATGTATATACAGAGTGCGATGGATAAATTGCCGTCTAAAGAACGCCAAAATGAGAATAGAACTGTTATTTTAGTTATAAGATATAGTTAACAAAATTACACCAAAAATATCTTGAAATACAAAAGAGTCAATTTATTCAATAAAATCACCATTTGTTATTTCTACCAAACCCTGTTCTACAATCCATTTACAAAAACGCTGCTTTCCTTGTCCGACTTCCCATCAAAACTGTTTTGTGAGTATCAATAAAATCGCCATTTCTTTTTTTCCAACCACTGACTCAAGACGATTTCGGAATCTCCTGCAAATCTTCTGAACGGTCTCCTTGTTTAATTTGGTAAATGCTACCTTGATGCTTCCCTTCAGTTCACCGTTGTTATTACAAAGAGTTTTTTTTTTTTGTTGCTGTCTTTTGCTCAGCAGGACACCACGCAAAATAATCAAGGGGGTTGCAGTGTGGGGGTCAAATGTAATGGGTGATGTTGTCGCAGAAATTGGTCTCACAGCCATGACTGGATTCTTCTGCTTGTGTGGCATGAGGCAGTGTCCCGTTGCCCAAGTGTCTTCCAGTAGCCAGTCCCTTGAACTAGGGCAATTGCAACCACCCAAGAAGGCCGGAGAGTACAACGGTCGAAACGTTGTAATAAATATGGAAACAAAGATGACGACAATAGTCCGAATAATGTAAATAGTGTACATAATACCTCATCTCAGAAATATGGACAGAAAGATGAGGACAATAGTCCGAATAATGTAAATAGTGTACATAATACCTCATCTCAGAAATATAGACAGAAAGATGAGGACAATGATCCGAATAATGTAAATAGTGTACATTATACCTCATCTCAGAAATATAGACAGAAAGATGAGGACAATAATCCGAATAATGTAAATAGTGTACATAATACCTCATCTGAGAAATATAGACAGAAAGATGAGGACAATAGTCGAAATAATGTAAATAGTTTACATAATACCTCATCTCGAAAATATAGAGAGAAAGATGAGGACAATAATCCGAATAATGTAAATAGTGTACATAATACCTCATCTCAGAAATATAGACAGATACTCAAGTAATATTTGTCATACAACAACATATCTTTCATCAAATTAATTGACCAATTAATGCACGCCTTTTAACATTTGTCAGATTTAAGTCGATAAAACTTTTTAATTCAGTAAAAATTACTTTGTTTACGCTTCTTGATAAGAAAATAAATTAAACAGAGAGAGATCCCAACTAGTGACATGTACTATTTTAAAGAGGGGAATTGAACGTTACGTGTCTGTTAAAGCTTTTCGTAGCTGAACACTTCGAGTTGACGGTGATTTCCCCTATATGTGGTAATTAGGTTTAAATCCTATCGGGATGTTTAACTTATTTATTATGACTCTTGTAGAAAATGTAAAGACTCCCTGAACTGAGTCGTGGCTTGATGAACAAAGTCAGACAATAGAAGATAATAAAAACAAACTTTTTCAAGAAATACATTATATAACGGGAAAGAGAATAAACGATTATTACAAAAAAAAAAAAACTCTATTATTTTAGCAATTAAAAGTAATGACATCGTGGACGATATCCAAATATGCATCTGTATGGAATTGACTGACCAATTATCTGGATGCTGTTCATTCTTCTTCCGATAGCTACATCGTCCTTGCATCATTAAGGTAAGATCGTGGTTCGCGTCGCCTGTTCTTGGAGTGCGTTGAAGACACTTCTGATCCGTTCGAGGTCTTCTCGGAGTCTCAATTTGACGCTGGAATTCACTTTCTAGCCAAATTTCGTGTTATACGCATTGTCTTTATTTAGAAAAGACTCATCTTACTATCAGCAGGAGTTATGTAACCAAGGGAGATAACCAATATTTTATACCCTCGAATGCCTAGGCAGGAAGAATTAAATTCATTCGATTTACAAAAGTAAAAAAAAAAAAAAATTCTAAAACGTGAGTATCCACTAAATATAACATTTAAAGCAATATGAACATGTCTATATATCCCTCCCTC
>CAHIKZ030000854.1:980000-997500 GCA_903632075.3 Acanthosepion pharaonis | reverse complement strand
CTGGTCTACCACAGAAAGAAATGGCAACCTACTGCGGAAAAAAAATCTAACTATGTATCGAAAGACACATAATCGCCTAAGCGTGTATCCCGAATGGCACATAACTGACTGATTACGCACAGCTACAAAAAAATATTTCAAAAATTATAGTTTCATAGGTCGATTTCAGTTGCGAAATGACGACTCACCACAAACATACGACAATTTGATTAGCAACCCCATAAAGATATTAAATTCAATCATATGTACCTAACAATACATACAAATGTAAAATAAAATAAGAATCATCATGAAAACTAAATTAGAATAATATTAATCTATGTTTAATTAGAGTGGGAAACGCTGGCCATAATGAAATTGGAGAGGTACACTTTATAGGGGTGCGTATTATGCGTGAGTAGAGGCATTTTTCCATACATTCAGCACAATTTTAGATGTGCGTATTATAGATGAAGGCGTATTATACATGGGGGATTACGGTATATGCAATACACGAGGTCCACGTATACGTGATTTGCTGTTTCATTTGCTTTCAGTGTCCTACGTAGGAGGGAGAAGTGACTGATACATAGCTTTCCCATTGATGTTACCTCCATCTTTTATTGTTTTAGAGAATTCTGTTTGGTTTGGTCTGTTTTACGGCATATCAACACCTCAATGGGTTCTTTAATGCCGACAAAATTTTTATTGCTGGTAATTTTTCTTCAAAAATGTATTGCTGTTAATAATATATTGCTGGTAACAATTTTTCTTCAAAAATTTATTGCTGGTAATAAATTTTACAAAGTATTCGGGTATTGAAACCTATTTTTATATTTTCATCGTGTTTTGACCCCAGTTTGGGGGTTAACTGTTTACCCATACCTGGGACCCTAACAAGTGCTACCACCCCTGTCAGGGTGGACCTGGGAACACCAGCAATTAAGAGGTGGTTCAACGCTCCTCAAAACCTCCTGGTCAGAGTCCTTGCTGTAGGATGTAGTTTATCGTCTTACCCAGGACGCGGATGGAGTTTATCGTCTTATCTAGGACGCGGATGGAGTTTAGCGTCTTATTCAGGACTCGGATGTAGTTTATCGTCTTATCCAGGACGCGGACGTAGTTTATCGTCTTACCCAAGACGCGGACGTAGTTTATCGTCTTATCCAGGACGCGGATGGAGTTTATCGTCTTATCCAGGACGCGGATGGAGTTTATCGTCATACGCTGGACGGTGTTTTAGAGAATGTCTTAATGAATTTTATGTGAAGGTTGGATAGAGTTTTTTTTCTTGATGTTGGCTGTAGGATTATGTGCCGGTTTTGTTATGGTTGCTAGGATTATTAAAATTTGGAAATTTCTTTATTTATTCTTTTTTTGTCTTTTTTTTTTGTTTTGTTTTTTTTTTTTTTTCTGTCTGTGGATTTGTAGATTTCGTATTTGGGATTATGCAGGAGATAATTCAGTTATTATAAGAGTTTGAAGTTTTTTCGATGTATCTTTCTTCTTCGGGTATGAATTAGGGGCTACAGATTCTCAGGGCTCTCGTTCGATCACTGTATTTAAGCAGCAACAAGCCTGCTCAGTAACAAGATGGGTGACAGCTTTGGGATAACAGGTGCTGATGATATAACGGCTCGAAATTGGAAATCGAAGAGCTGAGTTCTGATTCCATTTAGTTTCGTTATATATATATATATATATATATATATATATATATATATATATATATATATATATGCGCAAATATCATCAAGAAATCTATGAACACAACTCTGTTCCACCAGCTATGGGTTAAATAGTATGGCATTTAACAGTAAATCATTATTATCGCAAAAATATTTCCACTTAAAAATATTTTCTGCCTTTAACTAACCTGTAAAGGGTTTTTTTGTGATGTAAACGAATAATTCAGATAATTCAGGTAAGTTTGAAGTTTTTTCGATGTATCTTTGTTCTTCGGGTATAAAATGGGGATTACAGATTCTAAGGGCTCTTAAATTAAAGTCTGTGATTTTTCCTGTTTTTATATTATGGTGGTAGGAATAAAAGTATAGGAATTCATTATTATTTGTTTGTTTACAATAGACCATCAGTTGGATATCTTTATGTGTGTGTGTGTGTGTGTGTGTGTATTAACATGAGGGGAAATATATGGCAGAGGGTAGTTTGTTTCTGTTTTACTTGTGAAATAGGATTGTATCCATTATCCTGTTTAATCTATCGACAATACAAAGGTTCAAACGTACAATTACATGGCATCGCTGGATGGAACAGAGTGGAGGGGTTGCTAATAATTGGATAATAAATATTAAAATTTTCAGAAGAGAGAATTGAATGATTGAGAATAATGGAAAAGGAAACTATTTAATAATTATAATTGAAACAAAAAAAAATAATTTAAAAGAACCGAACCGAGAAATAAGCCAACATACAGTAAAATTGATCAAGACACGGTATCTCTATCATTATAATTTACTTTCATTTCTGTTGTATACTTATTTCCTTCCGGGGTTCCAACCAGAGACCTAAGGTCAGAAATAGCATCATGACATTTTCAATTGAGTATTTTTGTAAAAAAATAAAATAAAATAAAAGAGGATGATAATGTTGCGGACCTGGTAGCGTGCAGTGCTGGTTTATTAAAAAGTGGCCTTGTGCCAGACACTACTTATGACTACCAAATCCACAAACAAAGTAAGAATATTAAATGAGTGATCTTAGTGAGGAAAAGGTTTATTCAACAAGTGCATAAAAATAATACAAGTAGATATCCAGGATTAAACGACAAAAATGAGTCTGGTGGAAAACAGATATGAAATTTTGTTTTAATAACAAATAATCTTGTCTCAACAGTGGAGACTATCAGAAAAGGTAAGGTATGATTTTAGCTTGTAGGCAGTTAGTAATATGTAGTAATTAATAGAATTTCAAAGTTCCGCGTCAAAACAAAACAAAAAAACCAAGATGGCTAAGGCGGGAAAAGTTTCTTCAGAATGAAAGTTCTGGAATGTAATCTTCTTGTACAAAAGGTGTAAGCATATACAACAAGGAAAAATACTCACAGTGAGGTTTAATAATGTGTGTGTAATGTTATATTTTTAAGGTACTGGTTCATAATGTTTACAATTCAAAATTTTGAAAAAGTTCATCAATCTTCTTCAGTGAATGAAAATTCAGAATTGTTCGCATCAAGACGAGAAGTTGGTCTTGGAAAGTATGATGACGACAGTGTCGTAGAACTCTGGTAGTGAAAAGAGGAAAACGTCGAAATTTGTTCTGCATCAAGACGATGAATTTGGTCTTGGAAAATATATTGCCGACAGTGTCGTAGTCTCTACATTTTCTAGCTGAAAACGGAGAAAGGTTCAACATGCTGTTTGCATCAAGACGAGGGTTGGTTTCGAGTCTTTGATATTCCCTCGCGTGTGAGGTCGACATGTTGAAGTTTTGGTTATCATTAAGGAGTAGCTAGAATAAAAAGATATTCCGGCTCGCAATCTGGGTTAGGGGCACGGAATAAATGATCCCGTTTTGACCTGCTAGCTTGAAAAATCAGGACGCAAATAAACGAAAACGCTGAACGTTGTTGACGTCATATGAAACGCCTTGCGGGAAAAAAAATTCAAATTCTGATTTTTGTGACGTTATCAGGTAAGGTCTTTATGTAACCTTCCTGAATACAAAAGAGAATTGAAAAGAGGCTGTTTGATCTGCATAATCTAGCTGAATGTGAGAGGAATTCGGGAGATCAACAAAACAGTGCGCATGGTTGGTCCCCCGACATTGAGCAAAGGGTGGAATCAACAAATCCACAATAACAATACAGAGGTTACGAGTGTGAACAGTTTGTGAAGTTATGAATCCCTTTTGACAATACAGTGGATGTGAAGTGTGAATATTTTTTTACCATGAATTTGAAGCATTTGCCAAAATTCAGAGGTTATAGTGTGAATAGTTGAACATTTCCTGAATCTCATTTTGTCAACTAAAGTGGATTTTAGCTGTATATTATGTGTGGATACATACATTTTATTTTTTAGTTCATGTATTCATGATGCCAAGTTTTTAAATTTCCACTTTGCCAAAACAGTTGATGTGAAATGTGTGAATAGTTGAGATCAGTTCTGAACACTTTTGTTTACAGTTATTCTGATTGTCCTAGTTGAATGATGTCATGAATCTGATTTAATACAAGGTTTCGGCCGTTGAATAGTTGAGTGATGTCATTCAGGTCCTCAATACAGAGGTTACAGTGTGTAAAGTTGTTGCTTCAGAATCTGACATTGCCAAATTACAGAGGTTACAGGTCAATAGTTGGGTAAGGTCAGTGAATCTGACATTGCCAATACAGAATTTACAGGTGATAATAGTTGAGTGACATCCATTAAAACATTGCCAATACAGAGGTTAAATGTATGAATAATTTAGTTTGGTCATTGCGATCTGACATTGCCAATACAGAGGTTACAGGTGTGAATAGTTGAATGTGAGGTTCAAAAATCTGACATTGCCAATACAAATATATACAGGTGTGAATAGTTGATGGAGGTCATGCCTTATGAAACACAAGCGAATGATGATGTGAATAGGACATTGCCAATACAGAGGTTACAGGTGTGAATAGTTGACAAGGTCATGAATCTGACATTGCCAATACAGAGGTTATCTCCACGTTGAATGACAAATGAAATTCTGAATCTGATTTGTCAATACAGTTGGTCTCATTGAGAATAGTTGAGTGATGTCCAGAATCTGAAATCACCAATACAGAGGTTAAGGGTGTGAATTTTTGTTGTTTTTTCATCATAAATCTGACATTGTCAATACAAACGTTACTGGGTGTGAATAGTTGAGTGATGTCATCAATCTGACATTGCCAATACATATGAGGTTACCCATCTGTGAATAAATGAGTCCAAATCTGAATTGCCAATACAGAGGTTTGGTACAGGTGTGAATAGTTGAGTGAGGTCATGAATTGAGACATTGCAATACAGAGGTTTTTTGTGTGAATAGTTGATGAGGTCATGAATCTGACATTGCCAATACAGAGGTTTTATTTTTTATATAGTTGAAACCGAGGTCATGAATCTGACATTGCCAATACAGAGGTTCAAACTGAATTGTTAGTGAAATTTTGAATCCATTTTTGTCAATACAGTTGGTCTCATTGAGAATGTTGAGTGATGTCATGAATCTGACATTGCCAATACAAAGGTTACTGGTGTGAATAACGAGTGATGTCATCAATCTGACATTGCCAATTTATACAGAGGTTACAGGTGTGAATAGTTGAGTGAGGTCATGAATCTGACATTTAAAATACAGAGGTTACAGGTGTGAATAGTTGAGAGGTCATAATAATCTGACATTATATATATATATATAGAGGTTATATGTGAATAGTTGAGTGAGGTCAAATCTGACATTGCTTATACAGATATTTTGGTTTGAATAAATAGTGAGGTCATGATCTGACATTGCCAATATACAGAGGTTACAGGTTATGAATAATTGAGTTAAAATCATGAATCTTTTTCCAGACGAAAGGTTATCATCATCTTCAGAGGAAAACATACAGGTGTGAAGATTGAGTTGAAATAACAAAAAGATGAATTTGACATTGCCAATACAGAGGTTACGACGCATGTGAATAGTTGAGTGAGGTCATAAATCTGACATTGCCAATACAGAGGTTACAGGTGTGAATAGTTGAGTGATTTCATGAATCTGACATTGCCAATACAGAGGTTACAGGTGTGAATAGTTGAGTGAAATTCTAATATATTTATATCAATATATTGAGAATAGTTGAGTATATGTCATGAATCTGACATTACCAATACAGAGGTTAAGGGTGTGAATAGTTGAGTGATGTCAAGCCATTAATCTGACATTGCCAATACAAGGTTACTGTGAATAGTTGAGTGATGTCATCAATCTGACATTGCCAATACAGAGGTTACAGGTGTGAATAGTTGAGTGATGTCATGAATCTGACATTGCCAATACAGAGGTTACAGGTGTGAATAGTTGGAGTGATGTCAAATCTGACATTGCCAATACAGAGGAAAATGGTGAATCAGATTTTGGAAATACAGTGGAAGTGAAGCGTGAATAGTTGAGTGAAGTCATGAATCTCAAATGGACAATATAGATTTTTGAGCATGAATATTTGATCATGAATGTCATTTTGACAATACAGTGGATGTGAGAGTTAATATCTGGATGAAGTCATGAATCTTAATTTGCTTATACAGTGGAATTGAGTCTGAATAGTTGTGTGAAGTCAAAGATCTTTGCTGATAAAGGGTCCAAGTGTGAAAAGTCCAGTTGAAACTAATGAATCTTGGGCAACAAGAACAAGTGACGACAAAGAGGTGACATTATTGTGAAAACAGCACCCTAATTGTGTTTTTTTTTGTCAACTGGCCAAATCTGGATTACAACAAAAATCAGTTATTTATGATCACATCCTTTCTTTTAAAAACTTAACAAGCCCAACCAACCAAGGGTCAAATCAAAGCTTTTTCTTTCTTATTTGGCTGCAACATTCTGAACTGAACTGTTTTTAAATTTTAAAATTTTTGTTTTATGGACTGGATGTGATCCTCTGAGCACCTATAAAAAAACATTTTTTTTTTTTTGTTCTCCGTCCTATCATATCGTCAATTCCAACTCCTGTATATCATCTAACAAAAATACATCAACCAACTTATTTTATCCCTATCTTCCTAGTAAATATATTTTAAATCAACATTAGAAGTAATCCAAATAATAAAAAATACAAAAAAAAATATTCATGAAATCATGGAAAATTGATGTTGAAAAAAATATTTATAATGTCCCTTTAATGAAACTATTGACATAATCATAATATATATATATATATATATATATATATATATATATAAATATTAATCCTAATATATTAAGAAAACTTTATATATAAACTAGTTAAACTGATTTGTCTTTTATGTCTGTAACCTATTAATAAAAAATCACAACAGATTTTTTTTTATATGGGTTCAGTATTGGGACAAGATGTGTATTTTTGGTTAGTGTACATGTCGAACCTCGAAAATAAGTTATTTTCAGATTTTAAAAACCATCAATTTACCTAAGATACGTTTTGATAATCTTATGTTAGTTTGTACAGATGAAATAATTCAACTTCAAAAACGGTTTAAAATAATTCTGTCCTTAAATTCACATATGAACTCAATACTAATAATAAAATCCCTTTTTGACATTGTGATAAACACAAATTTTAACAAATTTACTATTTCATGAAATACAAAAACCTGCACCTCTAATACATAAAAGATGTACACTTAACTACAATAAAATGCCCATATTACTACAAAATAGCAATTATAAAGAATCTAAAAATATAATAAAAACTAATTCATCCATATAAACAGATTTTTTAAAAAGAACTAAAGAATATATAAACAACATATAATAAAAATATATATTTAAAACTATACATAATTGATGAACAAATAAAAATATATTAATTAGAAATCTCAATAATAATAAATTGTAAAAATACTGCTTCTAAAAATCTCAAATATAAAAATCTCCTATACATAATCAAATGCATAAAATTATAAACAAGATGAACCCATAATAAAAATATTTCATCCATTCTAATATATCAGACAACAGATCCTAGCAAAAAACAGCTAAATTAATGTATACTACATAAATATAGTATATCCAACTTAAAATTTCAGGTGATTCTTAAAATGCATTTAGCGATTTATATAAATATAATATATTTATATATATATAAAATTTGGGAGAGTATAAATAAAACGAATTTGTTAATATATATATATATATAAAAACTCAGCTTTAAATAAACACTACATTTTAATGAAAACTATATACATTTTTTAGGCATTTAAAACAACATGCCTGCCCGCACACACAATTCCGTAAAATACTTGTCGAAAACACAACTATACTTCGACATGAAAACAATAGACAAAAAACTAAAATACTTGAAGCATTATACATCAAACAGTTAAAACCCAACCTAAACAAAATCAACTATGGAATCTCTACAAATATTCTTAAATGTCTATAATTTCAATAATTGGTAACAGAAGCCATTGGTTTATACCAACGGCTTTCCTTATTTCATTCTCCAATTCACTCTTGTGTAGTCATGTGTGACGTCATGAGATGCGGTGCGATTTTCGCTTCTAGCGTCTTATATGCGCGTGTTTATCGTTGCTTAGTGATCCACTATGTAAACATAAACAATGACAGACTATATTATCACTGTCGTGTCCATATATTGTTTGATATGTTTGTAATTACATCTTTGATAATGGCTTGAGTAAGCCGAAAGCTTAGATTATATTAAAAAAATAATGGATAAATATTGTGAATTTCTTTTTTCGGTTAATGATAATGTTATCAAACTTATCAGAAGATACGAAAAAATTTTACATAAAATAAATAGACAACACTTGTCTATATTATTTAATGAAACGTGTATAAATGAAAATATGCTGCCTAAATACACACAATATATATATATATATATATATATATATATATATATATATATATATATATATTGTCGGGATAAAAGCAAAATTGTCCATTTGTTAGATTAAGTTTGAACCGTTGTATCTTAGAAATGATTAAAGGTATCTTACTGGAAATCTATGAGGTTTTTATAACACTATTGGACTCTACTTTGAGCAGAAGAATGTATAATCACTCTCCAAACTTAATAGAAGAATTGTGATAAAATCGATCATAAACGAAAATGACATGTACTTAACTAATTATAGGTAAGATTGGAAGCTCATGCAGGACTGAAATGAAGTTCAAATATATATATATATATATATATATATATATATATATATATATATATATATATATATATTATTATTATTATTATTATTATTATTCCAGTATCATTTTCTAACTTATTAAAGATGACCTACCAAATCTAACCTCCAATTTTCTGTCCTGGAGTAATAAGTTGCCTCACAGTTTTTTCACATGATTTACATATACATTCCCTTATATATATATATATATATATATATATATATATATATATATATATATATATATATATATATATATATATATATAAAGTTTTATAAAAGTTCAAGTTAGAAAAAAGGAATAGATTTATTCAATAAAACCGAACATAGCTGAAAATTTCTCCTTTCAAAATCCAGTAAAATATTCACTATTCACCTCACCCGCTATACATGCATATATGTGTGGGACATTTGTCTTGTTAAAAAGATAATCTACTATAGTTATATAATGTTAATGACATCGAGGGAAGTCAATAAATATCTAAGAGTGTAACAATGTAGTCCGAAACCGGAATAAAAATACATTCTGAAATGAGAAGAATATTTCGTCTTCCGCGATAAAATACATGGATTCTTTTTTCACTAACATATAAGCAGATGATCTCAATCTCGCTTATGTTCTGTCTGAGCATGCGCCATACAGGAAACTATATATCTTCAGACATATCTCTATTTTCTGTATTGAAATGTTACTTTCAAAAGATCGCCAGCTGGAAATTATTCTTTAATAAAGGTATTTCTTCCCTATCATGTGTGTCTGCATAGGATTTAGAGGTAGTAACGCTAAGTAGCGACAAATGGAGCCTGAAAATTGCCGGAAGTAGATCTTTTGTTTCTATTCGTATATCATGGCGAGAGGATGAGAGATTAGTTCCAAGAGAAATAATTTCCATATTGAACTAATTCGAATGCATATCACATTGACGTATGTTATATTACTTTTATGTACTATCCGGATTACTTCGGAAGTGTGCTTTCTCCGAATCCCAAGACGAGGCAATGTCGAAGGGCAGAATCTCGTCTCGGGAGACAGCTACCCAATCCTGTTTTTACGGAGTCTACGGGGAATTTTCGGCCTAGACTACAGGCTCGAATACCATACAATAAACTTGGCCTTTTGCCTCATCCGACCTCGGGGGGGGGGGTACTGAATATCTTACTTTTATGCGGTGATATTAAATAGAATAAAATATATATGTTTGCGCGCTTCGTAATGATATAGTCTCTTGATTGGCTTTAGCAGGCTAGTTTATAAAGATTTCCTGGTCTCTGTTAAGCTCCACAAAGTCAAAGACGGACACACTTGTTAAAAAAATATCAACACAACTACTGTATTAATTCAAGCGGTTTAATGTACAGAAAAGGGTGTACGCACAATAGGTAAAAAGGTTTGCAAATATAATTTCTGTTAGAAGAGTTTCCAAGAAGCAAGTGGGCTTCGCGGCTTCTGTATTCCATTAATATCAGAAAGGACGATTCCAATAAACATCCGGTTATTAGTGATTTTCCAAGCGTTGCTTAGATGTGGCACAAGGCCGAAAGTAGGGGGTACCGGTGACGATCGAACTCACTACTCAATCGTAATTGTTCTAGCGAGACAAGCTTGCTAGCCATTACACCACCTCGGGGTGCCCAATAGTGATTTTCTAAGCACGGCTTAGATGTGGCACAAGGCCGAAAGTATGGGGCCACCCAGTGAGGATCGAACTCACTACTCAGTCGTAATTGATCTAGCAAGACAAGATGTCTAACCATTACACCACGTTGAGGTGCCCAAACAAACGGTTATTAAGGTTGTCAGTTGCAAAGGAGGAATATTTCAGGATCGATATTTACTGCGTGGTCGCAAGAAGGGATCCTGATTGGACAGTAGTTAGCCAATCAGAGTCCTGGACTGGTAAGGATCTCAAGTTCAAGGTTTATCTTTGAATGGTAATGCGTTAGCTCCCTTTGCTATCTCTTTCAAATTTTTATAATTTGTTTGGCATGCCCATTCGGAAAGGAGGCAATCATGAATTTCCACAGAGTTCATTTCTTTATTCTCTGTGAACTGGTATGCTATCCTTGGAGCAATAACCTCAAGATGTTATATTCTTCACAAATCGCCAATAGTAAGATTGAACCCCTAGCTAGAATGGTTGAAAAGCGAACCTTCTAACCATTCGATTATAGCCATACACAGAAAATCATATTAGGCGTTGTAAAAATAATCATAAAACATGCCGTATAAATGCAACATAAAAAAAATTGTCATGGGTCGAATTATCTATACGCCAGAAAACTAATTTACTTATGAAATACATATAATGTATATTAATCACGTCATCGCTAATTAAGGCAATAAAGTCACTAATGATCAGGGTGGTTAGTGAGTGCGATTGAAAATAATATTAAGAAAGAAGAACAGTAAAAGAACAAGAAATAAGAAGACGGAATATAACAATCGGTATTGCATTTAAATTGATAGACAGTTAGTCTCCGCCTATCCGCGTTACAGTATTCGCAGCTTCACACATTCGCGGATTTTTCTTTAGAACATATGTACTTGTTATTCACGGAAACCCCGAATATTCGGGTGTATTTTCTGAAGAACATATATACAAATTATTCGCTGAGAACTACATCAATTCGCCCGTCATCCGCGTCCTGGGTAAGACGATAAACTATGTCCAGCAGCAAGGCCTTTGACCAGGAGGCTTTGAGGAGCTTGGAACCACCTCTTAATTGCTGGTGTTCTCAGGTCCATCCTGAATCGGAGTGGCAGTACCTGTTAGGGTCCCAGCTATGGGCAAATAGTTAACCACGAAACTGTGGTAAAAACACTATGAAAGTGTAAAAATAGGTTTTAATACCAGAAATATTTTAAAAAATTACCACAATAAATTTTTAAAGAAAAAAGCACTATTACCAGCAATACAATTTTGAAAAAAAAATATTACCAACAATATTTTTAAAATTAAATTATACTACTAATGCATTTTTGAAAAAAATATTACCAGCTATATATTTTTGAGAAAAAAATATTACCAGCAATAAATTTTGAAAAAAAAAAATATTATCAGAAATAAATCTTTGAAGAAAAAAAATATTAGCAGAAATAGATTTTTGACAAAACAAAATATTACCAGCAATAAAAATTTTGTCGGCATTAAATAACCCATTGACGTTGATATGCCGTAAAACAAAACAATCCAAACCAAATTGATTTCTTTTAAAGAATACATATTCTATTCATACGAATCTATCCTAAAACTCTTGTCGGCATTAAATAACCCATTGAGGTTGATATGCCGTAAACCAAATCAAACCAAATCAAACCAAATCAATATCCATCGATTCGCGAATTTTTTCAATAGAACATATTTATATCTGTCTATATTTCTGAGATGAGGTATTATGTACATTATTTACATCAGGGACACATGGCACAGTGGATAAAGGCGTTAGTTAGATCCAGTGACAGGACCCAAAGAGTGTGAGTTCAATACCTGGTTAAGGCAGTGGAGAACTTTCAGAGGGAAATTAACAGGAGATAACTGATAACTGACACCCATTAAACATGCCACGTGGAACTAGAACAGTATACTCCAGTGAGCGAAATAAAGGGTTTAGTTCGACATTCCAACCACCTGAAGAAGGCGGCAGCGTACTACAGCCGAAACGTTGTAATAAATATGGCGACAAAGATGAGAACAATAGTCCGAATAATGTAAATAATGAAAATATTTAAAATATTATTGTGTTATTTTCCTTTTATTTAAGTGACTTAAAACATATAACAGTCCATTTTTATGGTAAAAATTGGCAGAATTATACATCTTCATTGTAAAATAAACAAACGTAAAAACATACGTCGTGCTTGGGTTTTGTTCTTTGTTAGGGGCTGCGGCTGGGGGTCTTAAAAGTGCCTTATACTAAGTCTGGGGGGGGGCATCATCACAGTTCTGTTTTTAGAAAATGTTTTATTCTTTATATTTTATGTCTTGTTACACATATTTTATACAGTATCTTCAATGGTTGTATCGATCTATGCGTAATTAAAAACGGTTATTGTACACATGAAAGACAATTTACGCTAAGTGTATGGTCACCAATACTATTTCTCAAAAATGTTTTGAAAAGGGTCTGAAATGTTTCTAAAGTGTGTAGGATGAAAGCTTAAGGAACATGGGGTTTTAAGAATCAAAATAATTACCTATAAGCACTTTTAGTGGGGGGTGGGGGTTACAAGTACCCGCAGTAACTTAGAGAAAGTTCCCCCTTATCAAATAGTTTCGCAGCGATCGAAATATTGGTCTGAGATCACGTGAACTTTCTCTATTGCAAAAGCAAATCAAAAGAGTACGTCGAAGAAAGCCTCACATCCAAATCTGAGGGATTTTATTCAAAAGTTGTTACCTGCTAGTTGGCACCAAACATTTGCCAATAATGGTGAATATATGATTGAATAAAATATACTGGCGTATTTGAAGAATACATTTGATAAACAGAAACGGAAATATTTATAACTCAACCAAATATGATAAGCGGATTTACCCCAATTACATAAAAGATGAAACAGCAATGAAAAATTAAAATCCACACATATCATATTATTAAATAAAACACTGTCAACTTTGTATCTTGTGTGTTTGCCAGAAGTCATATATAAAGAGTAAGGGATAGAAATATATAACCAAGTCATATCTAGAGAGTTGGTGTAAGAAAGATTTAAATTTATTATCGTGTAAGAAGTTGGGATGGAGCCGATTTTCTTACGATAAAATGTATAAAACACACGAAATCCGGCTCCAAACAGGATACGCAGAGCTGTCATCAAGGTCCACGCCACTTTTACTTGTGAAATTCACGACCTCGGGCTAAAAGCGACAGCGCTGACAAACTTCAAAGAGGAGGCTTCCGAATACGACAACACCGTCCACAGTAAGAAACGAATTTTTTCTCTTGTATCCTCTTTACTATGAAACACGCACACACGTGTTGATTTCTTTTTTTTTACACAAATACACATATAACATCATTTCATTGTTTCTTACATACATACACAAAGATTTTTTTTTTATTTCAGAATTTTATTAACCCAAACAAGAAGACATTACTTTTCAATCTATGACCAATTGCTTTTATTCTTATCGTTATATTAATGTTCATTTGTTGAAACTACGTTGTCTTTTCTACTGAATTTTATTCTTTCAATGAATATCGTTTGGTTATTCGAATTACGCGCAGCCCCTCAACAATATTTTATGTTATTGTATCAAATCCCAACACTGCGATTTTGGACATTCCAAGCTCTTGTTTAACTTTCTTCAAAAAGACATGTTTTTTTAATGTTGAAAGCAACTTCAATAACTGCAAATAAATGTATTTTTTAAATATTCCTACTTTCAAAAACTCTTCATGAAACTAAATGTAAACAGTAAACAGAACAAGGTTGAACCAACGGGTCAGAGGTGGTCTTGTACTTTCTAAAATTCGTTTTGGAATCATCATATAGAGCAAACAAGGCAAAATTAACTTACACGAAACCAATATTATTGACACAATTTACATTGTAAACAGTCATCTTTATTGCCAGATTCACAACGTCTTGCGGGCACTTCGATGTGGAGTAATGGCTAACAAGCTTGTCTCACTAGATCATTTACGACTGAATAGTGACTTCGAAACCTCATACATTCGGGCTTGTGGCACATCTAAGCTACGCTTAGAAAATCACCATTTAGGGCACCTCGACGTAATGGTTAGCAAACTTGTCTCGCTAAAACAGTTACGACAGAATAGTGAGTACGATCCTCACTTGATACCCCATACGTTCGGCCTTGTGCCACATCTAAGCTACGCATGAGAAAATCATTATTTGGGGCAACTCGAGGTGGTGCAATAGCAAGATTGTCTCTCTAGAAGGATTACTACTGAATAGAGTTCGATCTTCATTTTGCCACTAACTTTCGGCCTTGGACTGTTGTCATCATCTTTATTGTGATATTCACAATGTTTCGACCGTTATACGCTCCGACATTTTCAGTTAATATACGTTGGAATTTCCAACCGAACCCTTTATTTCGTCTAAGGGGATAGATTGTTATGGCTTTTCCGTTATTTCTCATTTTATTTCCCTTTAGTAACTGCAAGTTTTTGCTCAACTCTTCTGCGGCCAGCTATTGAACTCACAAATCTTTGGATGAAATCACCGGATTACTTCAACCAACGCGTTGTTACTATTGGTTTTCTCTAGATCTCTGTATTAATGGTTCCCACATTGTATTCATGTCTGGCTGGCTGAGGAGAGTTCTGTGGCTTCACAGGTGTCCTACAACAAGATTTCTGTTAAAGTAATTAAGCTGTCAACATCCGGCTTCGTTCGATAATAAAACAGCTACCTGGAACTCCCACAAAACAAACAAACACCAAAAAATGATTACAAATTTTAAAAGCCCTTTACAACAAAAAGGAAATAATTCAGCGCCTATATATTAAAACGCCTTCAAATTGGAAACATATAACGGGCGGTTAATTTATTTTAGTCATAAGTCGTGTTTACTTCTCGGATTGTTAACAAAGATAGTAAATTCTTAATTAAAAAATTGTAAAGGCCTTCAGTTGCATCTAAAATGTTACCATCGGCACATTTAATATTATTGGGGCTGTGAAGAAAGAAAAACAGGAAGTAGTGTCTTGGGATATTGATAGTTATAGCATTGATGTTCGATGTCTCCTGGAAACCAAAATCAATAAAGGACTTGATATTAATATAGGAATCAGAGAGCAAAAGTTAATAGCTTTGGAAACAGTAAATATTATGGAAATATTTTTATTATTGATACAAAACTTTAGGATAACATGCAATGAATCATGGACAAAAAAAGATGTTAAAGATCTTTCCATAAAATTCCATCATTCCCGTTCGAAATATCTGAAAAGATTTGAAGTCAGACAGAACTTTCGTCAGTTAGGAGCTTTGGAGTGAGCTGATAAGAATTATTTACAAAATAGCTGAAGATAAGGCATCAAACTTATTTGCAGTTTGACTTCACATCGGAACAGCTCTCACGATGACGAAACAACGCAAAACGTCATACCAGCGAGTTCTTGAATCTCTTCTTTCACTTAATTCAATAATTAATATAAAAGTTGTCAGCTTCATCAAAAATCTTAAACATCATTTCCGAAAATCCTAATCCTATTGCATATAGCTTACAATTATAACCTCTTCAAGACAAGATCAAACATGGCTTATCCTCCTCCTCAGTGATAATCTCTATCTATAAAAGGCAGGATGTATGTGTGTGTGTGTGTGTGTGTAACGAATGCACGGCCGCAATTTTTGACGGATTTGCACCAAAATTTACATGCACATGCTCCAAGTTAATGGAAATGCCAAGACCGACGTTGCATTTCCCAACTCCCATCGATAGTGGAAATAATCGATTTTTTCATGCTTCTACGGTAGTTTTCATGTAGTTTGCGGCCATTTTGTACTGGCCAGAGTGAGAGCCTATAGCTGGCTGCCACGAATAGGTAGGAAGGTTCTATTGGCCAGCGTGAGAGCCAACAGCTGACTGACACGAATGTTAACTAGGATGCTAGCATGCAAAAAAATCGATAGCTGCATTCATCACAAGTTGGAAAAATTTAATTCTGCATGGCACTTTACTCCAATTGACTCATTTGATTGCTTAAACTCAACGTTGATTCTGATTCCGCAGAACTGGGTTGGGCGTGAAAAAGTATTTGTTGTTAACATTCTTTTTTCATTCGGTTTTTCTAGTTACCAGTCCTTTTTTAAAGCTGATCGTTTCGTGTTCATTTTGTTTAGTTCTTTTTTCGTTAACAGATTTAATGTTTAGTATAGAGCTTAGAAAAAAATTCGCAGTGTGAGATAGGCAAGAAGTAAGGCATGTAGAAACATCAGCACGGCGAAGGGCACTCCTTTAAAGGCAAGGAAGGGAAAAATATTTTAAGTCAAGTGATAGCGATTGCTGAATGAGTCGTACGATTTTTGAATCAAGCCCGGGCAACGCCGGGCCATGCTGCTAGTGTATATATATATATATGTCTGCGTGTGTATTAAAAAAGAAGGTACGGTGGAGTAATGGATAGCGGTTCGGATTGAGGAATCGGAGAGCTGAGTTCGAATTGTCATAAAAAAAATTGCACGATATCTAAGAATGTTGCTTGTAGCCCGCTATCCACGAATTAATTACCAGTTACTAAGATCTCATCTGAGAAAATACAGAAGTAGTAGTAGTATTAGTAGTATAGTAATAGTAGTAATAATAATAATGAGAAGAACTTATTCTATGTGCTGTATTTCTTTAGGATAAGGGCAATCATTGCTCGCCATAATGTCCTATCCTTCGAGGCTTTTCGTCTCTCTCTAATCCCTTTTCTGTCAACCATTGACAGAAACTCGTTAGATAGATAATGCACTGCTTTCTTCTGTCCAACTTGCCTTCAATATGTCATGTGAGTGCCGAATTTTCCAAGCCCTCTTTCTTCATTATATTCCCTAGAAATTTGAACTATCTCTTTCTGGTGCTAAGTATAAGTGTTCTTGTTGTTTTCCGAATTCTCTAAAACTTCGTTTAGCCCGCTTTATTTTCTATGGTCTTGTGCAAGGTAGTGCAGATTCGGAATCCGTGGAAACAGGGCTGAAA